>JAKSZP010008218.1:0-100721 GCA_022478985.1 Massospora cicadina
TTTGGAATAGAATTCCAAAGTGAGGTCCATTGGGGCTGACTTCGCTTTGAAAAAGTTCCTAAAAAGGCTTAATGCATTGATAGTAATGAGGCGTGTAAATGCCTCTGGAATGAACGGCATCCTGACAACTCATCAGCAAATGGGGAAATCTGAAAAATGGACAACCACTTAAATATTCATTAAAATAATTATGATGCTATCAAGCAAATTAGGAAAACCTCATCAGAATAACGGAATTGAAACCACCAACATACCCAAACCTAGTAATTTTAACCTTACAAGATTCATGTATGGTCATCAACTGTTACAATAACAGGTGTCTACAACTACCTGAGGGGAGAATACGGGAGCAGAAAAGGGGTATGAGTTGGGCATGGCACCTGTCAAACCACCTCCCCACAAGATGGGGTTGTGTGGGCGCGGACCCCAGGACAAGGGAGGGCAATCCTGGTTAACTGCGATTTGGTGCGCCTGCCTACAATAAATGCTGCAGTTTGCTGAGTTGGCTTGAAGTACGGCTAGGTGCCAGTTTGGTTGTCATGAGCTTGCTGATGGAAAAACGGATCATGCAAGAAAATGATGGCAGATCTGAAAGGACTCCATGGCTTCCTGGACAAAAAGGCTGGAGAGCACAACTCCACTAAAAAGCAGGTGACAAAGAGGAATGATTTGGTTTCTCCCCCCTCAGGGGCCTTAAACCTGAGGGGTCATCAGGTTTTGTCTCCCACAAGGGGGATGAGAGGCATATCACCTGTATTGGCTGGTGCAGATGAGCTGCCCAGTACTTAAACAGGGCGGGCATATGTCAGTTTAGGGGGTAGCGTGAGCTACTCTCAATCATGGTTGGGCCCACATTTGGTGGTGCTTAGGTTTGTGCAACCTTAATGTGGTGGGGACAGTACCCCAGGCCTTCATCCCGCAATAGTTGCCTGCACTAGGAGCCCCTAGGAACTTTTTAAAACTCAAAGATCAAGTACCAACTAACATGGCCAGCAATCAAAATATCTTAAAAAGCTGAAGCCCTTTTATAGGCTTTGAAGGGCCCAAAATTCCTGACAACGTAATCTTTTATATACCCCCTGACTGCCAAAATAATTTGGCAGCCAGTCAGCATGATGTCAGAGGACATGCAAGTATAAATACTAGTCCTGACGACTATGTGCACAATGTTGCAGATGACGCCTTAGAGGAACCCCCTTTTATACCCTTGGGTTTTAATGCCCATGAAAGGAGAATCACCAAAGACCCTTCCAAAGAGAGCTTCCTCACTTATACAAAGCTTAGCAATGCAAATATTATTAAAAATGGGGAAATTTTTTGCAAGCTCTATTGATCAATATTACTGATATACCTATGCAAATGCAATAGACACAAGGGTTATAAGAACAACAGTAGCACTCAAAGCAGCAGCCACTCATTCACAAAAAGGTCAGAGTTCCAAATAACTTAAGAAAGAAGCCCATAAGATGCAAGAGATCAAGATTTGACTCACCTATCCCTGAAACCAAGCAGCAGATATAATTACCTTATGTGAAAAACTTGATTTTTTAAAATTAAGACCTACTACAAACAACATGAATTCCTAGATACTATATATACTTTCCATTGTCATATCAATAAAGAAATATTTTACATAATCTTCCTTAACAATTGTTGATTTTGTTTGGTGATAATTTTGCCAAAGATAGTATTATTATAAAGGTTTAGATTTAGCCTTTCTGTTTTCAGAAGAGGTTGATAGACCCCTTGGGTTGGGACCATCTAGTACTAAAAAAAGAGGTTGATAGAGTTTTAGCATGCTCAGGAGTAGCCCCATTATGTACAATTCTAGAGCTTCAACCCAGTTTGACATGCTTGAAACCATGAGAAAAGTCCCATGTACAGAAAAACTAACCCCAATTTTTCCTGATGGTGCACCCTGTTAACAAATAAATAATTTAATGCAAGTGGCTCATTCCCTACATTCAGAACACCCTGAGCAAGTGGGCCACTTTGGCATTAACCTATATGGTAGAAGCTTTCTTGACATAGTTGGGTATATCATATTCTCTTAAACAAAAGATTGTCAGCTTCACTCTGACTATATAGAATTTTATCTATCATATTCAAAGAATTCTATTATACCCTAGTCTATTTTTAGTATAGTATTTTACAAAAGATCTTTTTTATTATATATATACGTTTTAAGACCAAAGGAAAAAGCTTTTAGCTGGGTCTAGTTGCGCAGATCTGTAACCACAAGCTAATGGTGGGGCACAAAAAGCCATAAACCAGACTGATTTTAAGATGTCCCTTAGCTATGCTGCTTTCTAATGCAGAATGAGTAAAAACCTAGGAGCGCTTGCAGTAACAGTCGTAAGACATCATGAAACATCATGATTGCATATAGTATAGATCCTAAGAGTCTCCTCTATAGTATATTAAGGCGATCTAGTTATTGAACATGGTTATTCAGTGGCACTAATATTTGGAATTAGCTTTTATCTATAAATCTGAATATTGAATGGAGTAATAAAACTTATCATACTATACCTTTAATACAATACTTTTCTCATATCATATATATCTTCAGTAGTCAAAGTTTAATTATGCACAGTAGCAGTATAGTATTGGAAACCGGGTAACCGTGGACAGCGCGCCCCCCATTTGCACCCACTGTGACGCGTTTGGCCATAAGGCACACGCGTGCCCCATCAAAGAGGGCGTTACATTCCAAGAGCACCCCTTGGCGGCCATGGCCAGCGGAGAGGCGCACTACGAACCAACCACAAGCACCAAAGAGGCTTTCCCGTGGGGAGCACAAGGCTGCTACCTATTGGTAAAGCCCATCTCCCCACAGGAGCGGAAGAAGGCCAAGCAGGCCCATAGGACCGCGGCCAAGGAAGCGGCCAAAGTCACCACCACCATCCCACACTCACAACGCCAGGAGGACATGGAGACCTTCGCGGCGGAAGCAACTCAGGAATCCATCACCCAATCAGATTGGGAGGCCCAAGCCGAACGGGCCACTCAATCTGAGGATCCGATGGGAGATTCGATCTCACCCAATCGCTGCACCCAAGCCCCAGTCGAAACCGACTTGGGACCTATCCCAACTGAAAAAATTTTTTTTGCCCCACTCAACGGTGCACCAAACTTATCCGCACCACAAAAAATTCGTCCAACGTCGGGAAAACAAAAAGCGAAGGCCAAAGCCAACGCGACTCTTTCCACAAAAATTAACAAAAACCCTGATAGCGTTGCTGCTAATACCCGCGCTGCTGTGAAAGCCCGTGGGGACCTGGAAGAGGCTGGTGGGCCAGGGGGCCCACCCCCTCGCACCTAAGGTGCAATGGGGAAACCTTCACTCTAGGGATGCTGAATATCGCCGGACTCAAGGCCTCCCCATCCCCGGGCTAGGAAACTGAGTTTTTTACAAAATAATTTACCCGTGGATATCCTGGCCATCCAGGAAACCCACTGTCCACGAGGTTCCGAGGATGCTTGGAAAACAATGCTCCTACCATCCCTATCCTTTTGGTCAAAGCACTGTGGGGTGCTAATTCAGAAAAACAATTTTTTCAAATTTACATCTTCAGAAACATTCCTAAATGACCGAGTGCTCGTTGTCACCTTCTCATGGGCCAATTTTGCACACACAATCATCAACATTTACGCCCCAAACGGTGCACAAGAGCGTCGAGAATTTTTCTCATCGGTCAAATCCCTCCCGCTACCCCCCAATTCTTTCCTAATTGGTGACATGAACTGTTGGCTAACCTCACCAATGGACCGGTGGCTGCCCTCACCCCACACCCCACAGGGTCATGTAGAACTACGCGTTCTAAAAGCCACCCTTGGGTTAATGGATGCGCTGCTGCGACATGCCCCACTGCTCGAAAATATGATGCATCCCCACATCCACAATGGCCAATTAAGGTCCATGACCTGCATTGACCTTATTCTAGCGCCGGCGAAATTCCAACCCCACATCTCCCACTTCAAAACAACAAGTATGGAATTCTCCGACCACCAACTGGTCTCGATAACATACCACTTACCTGTCACAGTTGCAAAGGCCCCACATTGGTGCAAAATCTGCCCCCCAGAGCTTGCGTCACCAGGATTTTCCAAATGGGTGGAAGAGGCAACTTTGGCAAAATCATTTGTTGCACCATTTTGCATGGACCCCATTTCCACATGGGCAACTTTCAAAGAAGACACCATCCGCCACTATCATCATCTCTCATCCAGACGCTCATGAGCCACATCGGCGATTATATCGCATGCGCTGGTGGAATTGGCCCACTTGGAGTCCAACATTCCAGCCTCAGGATATAGCCCTGCATGGGGCTAGAAGTGGGCGGAGGCAGCAGCCCACCTCAACGCACTTGAAAGGCAACACAAACATCGGGTTTGTGTCCAATACAGGGCCACACGCATCACTAAAGGTGACAAGTGCACTGCATACTATCAAAAAAAATTTTTTGCACCACGCCAGAGCGTGGCCTGCACACAGGTGCAAAGATCGGATAATTCTATTGTGGACACACCAGCTGAAGTGGCAATCGAAATGCAAAGATATTACTCCGAGTTATACCAAGCTGAACCAATTCAGCTGGCTGAAATGGCAGAATTTCTCGACAGAGCTCATATCCGCACCATTTTCTGATACCTGGAAATAATGAATTTAATTACTCCAAACGAATTATGGACTACCATTCGCAGTGCGCCAAACCGAAAATGCCCAGGCCCAGATGGCATTCCATATGAGTTCTACAAAAAATATTTTAAATATATATCCCCATTGCTGCTAGCCTCACTCAACCAAAGCCTGTTGGAAATGCGCCTCCTACCAGGAGGACATGAGGCCTTTACAGTCACACTCTTCAAGAAAGGGGATAGGCTAGACTTAGCCAACTGGCGCCCCATTTCTCTAACAAACACAGACACCAAAATTTTAACAAAAAATCATGGCTAACCGTTTAGGGACTGTAGCATCTGCCACCATCTCTCCAGAACAATTCGGTTTCATCCCCAGAAGGTCGATTTGGGATAATATGCACTCTGTGGCTAATGTGTGTCAGTCCACAGCCTCTGGGGCACTTGTATTCTTGGACCAACAAAAGGCCTATGATAGAGTAAACTGGGAATACCTTAGGGCCTGCCTCCAACAATTCCGCCTACCTCCCCGCTTCATTAACTGGGTGATGCTGCTCACGGAATCTGCAACAATGGCTGTGCGCGGCCCAGGTTTCCTAACGGAAGTAGTCCGTCCTCAAAGGGGCCTGTGACAAGGGGACCCCTGAGCCCACTCTTATACAACTTCAGCCTTGACCCACTACTGCGAAATGTGAATGCCCAACTCACTGGGGTCCATGTGCCAGGCCAAACCCCAGTCAAGATGATGGCATTTGCAGATGATTGCGTGGTGGGGGTGTCTAATAACAAAGATGCACGCGCGCTTGAAGCCCTCATCCAGGAATATTCCCGGGTAAGCAACGCAGCACTGAACGCCTCCAAAACCGAAATCATCCTCCTTGGTCAGTTTCAGAACTGCTGGGCCCCACCAAGTAGTTCCCAACCCAGCCCATCTGCTCGCCCAAGTCCACGCCTTACTAACTCAAAACACACCGCTCCACTGGTGCTCCCCTTTGTGCCGCGACCTACCATAGGACCGGTACGCCATCTGGGCGTGTGGTTGGAGGCAGGAGGATACGCGTCAGCAGTAATGGAGTGCCATATACTGGACAACGTGACGAAGCGAATCGCCTCTCTCAGAGCCCACCCTACTACCCTCACTGGCAGGGTTGTTCTTGCCAACTTTATGCTCCTATCCAAAGTCTGGTTTGGAGCCCACGCCATCCCCTTCTCCCCAAGCTTCTTCAAATCCCTGTATGCTTTGCTACAAGGTTGGCTTTGGTCAGGCCGCCCTCCACCAGTACGGCTAGAGGTCATGTTTGGCCCTCATCATCATGGTGGCATGGGCCTACTTGACTTCAAAGCCCATGCCGCCAAGATCCTGGGCACCTGGATTGCGGCTGTCACTGCTCCTACACTCCCATCCCAACACTGGTCCCGCGCGGCCCGCTCCAACTTCTCCTGAGCCTTGGGCCTCAACAATCCATCAAACCCCCACTCCCTGATGAAATACCTCGCATCACACACATCAGCCACAGGTCCTCACGGGACCAAAACCCACTACAAACGAATCCTACTCTCCATGCGAAGCGCAGAGTGGAGAATTTGTATTAGTGGACATACAACCCAAAGAGGCCGCCCCTCTCCTCAGTTCACACAAGAGGTACAGGGGCTACTCATCCATGATGGCGTGATCCCCATTCGACCCCAAGTCCTATCCAGGGTGGACTACCTGGACATGATGGACATCCCTTATTCCACTGAGACCCAAAAGACTATCTGGAAATACGCACACCATCCTCTGTTGCAGCCTCAAGTCCGCTCCCATGTGTGGCGCTGCCTGAGGCGGGTGTATCGTACAGCTGAGCGCTCTAATGCTTTACACTCATCCTGTGTCGTGTGTGGCCAGTATGGAACGCTGTTTCACCACCTGGAGAAGTGCCGCACCTCTAAAGTAATATGGCGCGAAGTCCAACGTCTGCTAGGCCAGGATCAAACACATCCCTTCAGTCTGTCAAGAGATATGTTTGCTTCATCAATGGCCTCCCCCTCCCACCCTCCCTTCGTGCTCTGGTGGTTGCAATCGCCATGTGGACTATCCACACGATTGTCTTGGATGCCATCGCCGGATCCATCCACACCCTCCCTGAAGCTGTCCACAGATTCCGGTCTCATTTGGTGGATCACTTTCAAGCGTGGATGTTTGGATATCTCCCACCACGTCGCCGGCAGCTGGTCTCCTCCTGGTTCCCAGTCTGGTTCATCAAATCAGACCCCTTCCTCCACACGTGCTCAATAGTGGCTACGCCCCCTACACACGTTCCCTCCCCCTTCCCATAAGTGGCGTTCCCGCTGGCAACAAGAGATAGCATCGCTTCTCTGGGGTGCCTCACCTGGTACTAAGTTTTGTCTCGTCTGAGTCATATTCGGAAGTGTCTGTCCCATGGTCGGCCTTCCCCGCAATAACTTTAAAATTTATAGTATTGGAAACCTTAGAATTACTATAAAATTTTTAGCTATATCTTTATATAATCACTACTTTTAATTTATAGTGAAGAGCTAAAATTGGAAAAGTTTAAAAAGGATTCATATGCATATACATACAATGAAAACTTATCAGTATACAAATTAAGGCTTTTTAGATAGCCTCTCATATGTACTTTAAAAAGCATTGCTTATTTTTTATAAGGTATTAGTAAACAATGATAGTAATTACAGCTACTCATTTATTCCTGCTTATTAAATAATGGTAACCTATAAAAAGTCTCATTAATGGAATAGATATAGGAAGAACCTGAAGGCTTAGCAGTTGTTAACATATAACTGATATTAAATAACTTATACCTCTTTGTATATATTACTTAAAAACTTAAGATCAAACTATATTTTCTAAATAGAGATTTTTACACTGTTGATAACTTTAGCAACTTGATGACTAATCACCTAAGTATTAGAAAATGTGATTTAGTTTATATAAGCTATAGTCATAGTAAACAATTATTGCAAGTAGTGTGATGTTGTCATGAAAGCAACTTATTAAACTAAGACTATCCTGCCAGCCTGGATGCTTGGAAATTCAAAATACAAACCAGATTACCAGAGGTATAGCTGACCACAATCTTTTATGCCTACTAGGTATAGTAAGATCTTAGGGCTAAATTTATATAGATGGTTACCAACACCCCCCATAAAAAACATGCAGCAATGGCAGTTTTGGCAGGGGATCCAAGAGGGGCAGCCTTCACAAGCATAGACTTCACATTGAGAAAATCTCTGATAGCAGGGGAGGGAATTTTGTGAAACAACTTCAGAACTTAACATTCACGCTTGGAAGTTTCTAAAAAGAGCAAAGTAAGATTGTGATGCTTCAAAGCATCAAGAATAAAAGACAAGTTTAGATAGGCTTATACCAATACCCCGTTCAAAAAGGAGCCCAAGAATATAATGATGATTGCCACTATGGCCCAGATATTGCAGAGACTAGGGAACATGCCAACTATGAAGTATCACGGTTTATTAAAAGTTTAAAATTTTAGAGGTTTCTTTTGGATAGTAGTTTTTATTAAAAAAAATTAAATCAATTGCCCCACAGCAGAACCTGTTGGGGACTGCTGTCTTGAAAGCCATAATTATTGATAATAGGGTGTGCGAATTGAGATCAAAGAATTCTTTATAGCGTAATTTTTAATGGTTAAACAAAATATAAACTCTTAATACCAATTTGGATATGAGTTTATAGGTCAGGCACTACCAAAATTTTTCAAAATAAAATTCTTGAATAACCACACCTTGCCAGACAGCAATAATCTGTTTATTGGGCTGACAGGTTTCACCCACAGACAGGGAAGTTTGGGACATCCCATTCCAAATTATATGGGTTAGGACACACAAACACAATAGAGTTGGTCTTGCCTCACAAGTAACAAATTGGAGGGTCAGGAGGAGTCTGGAAGTTTTGTATTCACTTCCAATGGGGCAGGTTTACTCTCAAAGTTACTTAGGTGGATTCTCCAAAAGCGATAAATTAAAGTATAAGCAGGTTATAATTTGACCTAGTTTTTATTATTGGAAATAATGAAAGATTTATAGGTTTTGTAATGGTTCAGATCTGTTTGATCAAATTAATCGCTGAGTGATCAAATCTTATATCCCTTGATTGGGATGAAGCTGATCGTTCTTATTAACCTTGATAAATTTAGATAAATTATGCTCTCCTTCTGATAGTGCCAGGGGAATTAACGGAATAGAATTTTCAGAAACAAGAGAATTCAAAGAAATTCTGACACTTTCACCTCAAGATTTAAATTATGGAGTAGGGTGAATTCTTAAAAATCTGGGATGAATTCAGTTTATCACTATACCAGTATCAACATGGACAATCAAATACTCTAATCCTTTTCGAAATATAACACAATATGGACCAGACTAGTTGGATCCTAACTTCTTGGTTCATCCACCAGGCCAAGTGTGATAATACATAACAAAATCCCCAATATGATATTCAGGCTAGGCAGGTTTATGCAGATTGCTTCTTTGGGTCTCCTTTTGAGTGGTGACTTCAATCGATTTAATGGCTTGAGCTTGAAGATGAACTATTTCATCAGCCAGATTTCTCATAACTAAATAAGGGTTTTTGGGTATGCTTTCTTCAACTATGGCCTGAACACTAGATTGGACTGATGGATCTCGCACATATATGAATTTGAAAAGCGACATCTTGATGATCTGATGATAGCCTATAAGATATGTAAATAAGGCATTTGGTAAATATAAGTTCCACCAAGAGGGATCAGTGGATGCCATCTTCCTTAAAATCAAGACTAGAGTTCCATTGACTTGTTTGATGGCCCCATTAATGGATGGATTGTAAGGAACAACAAATAGTTGGGTAGTATTGAATAATTTAGACAGTTCCTGTAAAAGTTGCAAGGTAAAATTAGTCCCATTATCTAACATAAGGACCTTGGGATATCCATGTTGAGTGATAATGTGCTGGTAAAGGAATAGCGCCGTAGTTTTAGCAGAGGGGTTGCAAAGGATATGATTTCAAACCATTTAGTTAAGTGATCAACCACCATAATAATGTACTGATGGCCATGCAATCCCCAAGAAAAGGGCCTACAACATCAATGCTTACCACTTTAAACGCTTTAATTGAGGGAATAACTTTATGTTGATAAAGTAGGGTTGGTGGCTCAATGGCTTTTACAAATGAGACACGAGTTAAGGGTCTCTTGAATGAATTCAGTCATCTTACTCCAAAAAATATTGGGTTTTCAATCATTCTTGAGTTTTCTTTAACCCGCTATGACCTACTTGTTCATGTTCCTCCATAAAAGCATGAGATCTTGAGTTTGGGTGCAAAAAGGGTAACCAATTAGGTTTGACCTTTTTAAACAAGGCTTATTCTTGAATCATGGTATATTTAGTGATATATTTTAAAAAAGCTCAATCCTCTTCAGATTTTCAATTCCACAATTCCAGTCATCTAATAAAATTATACAGGCGTTCCCCTTTCCCAAATCTAAGGTTAATATAGGCAGTTGAAACAGACCATCAGTAATTTGATGTTGAGAACCCAAATGATGCACAATAGAAAAATCGTAATTTTATAATCTTGAAGCCAAACGTGCAATTTCCCATCAGGATCCTTCATATTTTGCAACCATATTATAGAAGAATAGCCGGTAGCAACAGTAAAAGTGGATACCAATTAGGAAAGGATGGAAGTGCTTGATAGCTAAAATCACATCTAAACACTCCCACTCCATTACACTGTAGTTTCTTTCAGCCTTGGACAAAGTTTTTCTATAGAATGTGACGGGATGATAATTTTGCTCTTCATCACAAAGGGACAAAATTTCCCCATTAGTAACATTACTGGCATCAGTATGCAAGAAAAAAGGCTTAATGAATCAAAATGAATTAAAACAGGTGCCTTAGCTAAGGCCATTCGCAGGGAATTGAATGACTGTTCCTGAGATGAACTCCACTCAAAAGGTACCCCTTTTTGTAACAGATGGAATAACATTTCAGCCATATCAGCAAACTTGGGTATAAATTGCCAAAAATACCCAACCATACTGAGAAAGACTTGGATATTGTAACGCACTGGCTCCTTCCAATGAGCCACGAATGAGTTGGGCAACAGGATCCATGTTACAGACCATAGGGCTGACAGGGCTCCTGATACTGCTCTCCTTGTGCGCGCGCTACAAGATTGGACAAGCACCACCTGGAAGACAGTTGCAAATATACTTAACCCCAGCAACATGCCTTGACTCCAAGACAAGGTATAAAGGGAGGCAATAGCTCTCCCAAGCTCACTCTCAAAGTCCAATTCTTGTTGATTCAAGCCAAACATGGCTGCAGTTAGGCAATATTTTAAATAAACTCAAACTATAAATATATGAATTTTAAAAGTTTTTTTATTTAATATTGGCCAGGTTGATAGAAAACAGAACTGAGAAGCCTCCAGCTCCCAGTTCCTTCCCTATATACACATGCTACAAGCTAATATAAAATATAACACAAGCTTATGGTGCTAATCTGACTAATGCTTGGTGTAAACCTTACAGCAGGATCGCGGAATCCTCACTCAATGGTTCTGTGCCAGTTCCGATTCTCAACAGTTCTGCACCAGTTCCATTTCGAATTCCAAACGAACCGCGAAACTTCCAAGCACCTGTTCCATTCCATTCTTGATTCGAATCCAAATCGAATCTCAAAACTCCCCATTTTACCTGATTCTCGTTTTTCCTCGACTTGGACGCCCATCTGGCTCCTTGGCCTACTCCAAGCTCCTGCCCCTTAGGCGTCCCTGCCAGGACCAACTCCCCCTCCTCCTCCATACATCCAGACACAGCCTGCCCTGTCTTACCCAAGATCAGGGCAATGTGATGCTGAGGATAAACCTCAACCGTCACAGATATCCTGCAGAGAGGTTGGAGCAGGCATTCGTTGAATAGCTTAAATTTTGTTTGAGAGGGGGTAAATCCCTTAAGTTAATACCTGATGTCCTAGAAATTTCATTTAATTTTGGAAGAATGAACATTTGGAAGGTTTGGGATTTAGGGAAGAATTCCAAATTCATTTGAAAACTTCATTTAGATGAACAAAATGTTTGGTAAATGGTTTGGAAAACACAGTAATATCATCCAGATATACCAAGACACAAGTGAGCTTTAAGTCCCATAACATACCATCCATGGCCCGTTGAAAAGTTGCTGGCTTGTTGCTCAATACTTGTGGCATGCGGATTGGTTCAAATAAACCTTCACTGGATATTAGGGCACACTTAGCTTGGTCTTCCGGGGATTACTCAATTTGCCATTATCCACTGGATAAATCCATTGCAGAAAAATAAGTCAAGCCAGCCAACAACCAAAGAGAATCATCAATTCGAGGTAAAGGATAACTATCTTGTCAATTAATAGCGTTTAATCTATGATAATCCATAACCACTTGATGAGAACCATCTTTCTTCTTAATTAACAACAATGGAGAGGCCCAAGGACTATTGAATAGTTTCAATAATCCAGCCTTCAATAGTTGTTGCAATTCTTTGTTAACTTGGGCTTCCTTCACTTTAGACTTGTAATAGGGCTTGACACAAATAGGAAGGTGATCGTCATTTTCAACGGAGTGCATTACTCCTTTAATTTTACCAAAATCATAAGTATGCTTGGCAAAATGTCGGAGTATTCTTCTAATAATTGATCTACTTGTCTATACTGTTCTTTCATGAGGTGTTTTCCAATTGCAGGCCCAACAGTAAGAATTTCCTAATCATTTTCCAGCCCAAAGTCTTGTAAGCTTCCAAAAGGTTTAACATCATAGATTCAAGATAAGGGTATTAACTTGACGTAAGCAATTGGATAGTTTTTGATCTACCGTTTTTGATTCATTGGTAAGGTTTGCCAATAAAACAGATAACAATCCAGAATAAGCATAATACAATACCCCAGGACAAGTCAAGTTTTCTTTAGAATAAGGGTTGAAAATACCTTGGATTTGTAACAAATGTTTTTTTAGGAATGAAAATGTAAAGAATCATTAATAATTACCTGCAATTTTGGTGGAATCACGAAATTCTTGGGGGAAAAATAGGCATCCCTTATTTGATATCCACCAATGGAGGGAGTAAATTTAACATGAGGGTCTCCAACATGGTATTGAATAGAATAAGATCTATTAGACCCCTCCAGCAGACATAACTGACGTTTGGTATGAGAAGGTTTAGATAACAGTAAGGGAACTCTATACCCCAAATGGGAAAGTGATGAATTGGGATAATTAATAATTACATCAAACTCTTGAAAAATTGAGTCCCCATAAGTAGGTCATAACTTAAATTATCGAGGACAGTAGCAGGAATCATAAAAGTTAACTTCCTAATATTTAAAGCAAGTGATGAAAAGGTTCCAATTGACCGAGTACTCTGATGTCCTGCAGTGTCATATTCTTCATAATGTGAAATATTGAGTGTTAACTTGATCCGCTTGATAAATTTTGATGAGACAACATTCACTGGGGATCTAGTGTCAATGATAGCCTTAACATTGACTTGAATCACTTGAAAATCAATGAGGGTAATGGTACTTCCAAACTGAGAGGATAAAGCCAACAAGGAGGGCAAGGAATAGGAGGAATGTTCATCTTTATTATACTCCACAGTGTTTTGAAGTTCTTGTTGCATACTCATATCATTATCAATGTGGAGAATCTTATTGTGTTTATCTCTTTTCTTTTTCTCATCAGCTTCTTTCTTATAACAGTGATCCTCAGTATGGAAATATCAATGACAGTAATTACACTGAACCGTTCTAGTATTCTCAGGCACAGCGTAAACTATAGGGCAACTGGGTTTTGAAGAATTGTAAACTTGAGGTTTTTCAGAAAATTGAGGAGCTAATTCCAAAAAGGCCTCCTTGATGTCTGATATACTTCAGAAATTCTTCTTTACGCTAATAAGGTAAACTTGCATCTGAGTCCTAGAAGTAAAAGCAGACATAACTGCAGTATTTGCATCATCCAAATTTAACTGACTGCATGCTACCAAAGCCTGAGCTTACTGATAGAACCAATGAGCAAAATCTTTGATAGATTAATTCAGGTGGGGCTGTATACCCATAAAAGCCTGTTTTTGCGAGAATAAGGTTTTCTCACTCCCCAATTATTTGATTATCGCTTCTTTGACTTGAGACCAAGTAGAGCAAGACATCAAGTGGGGTACCATGATATCCTGAGCCAATCAGGTAAGGCAATTAGGCAAGTAATTCATTTTTGGTGATCCATGGCCTCACTTAGAGCCTTCTCATATAGATAGAGGAAGTAGATAATGCTGACTTCCCCAGGAGAGTACTTGTCTTTAAATATCGGTTTAAAACTCATCGGAGCATTGGTAGTCAAAACATGCACTCCAGGGTGTTCCAATGGAATGGAACATAGGAGTTGGAGTCCAAAGCTTGAGAAGAAAATTGAGGATAAGGTCCGACAGTCTCAGTATGAATTTCACTAATCTGTCAATTCAAATTAGCATGCCCCACTTTCTCATTTAACCGATGGGATAGCTCATAAATTTGCTCCTGCTGTGCATTGTACTTAAGTTTCAGTGTTTCAATTTTCACTTGGGGCATCTCACCCTTTGATTTGTAGGCTAGTAGCAGGATATCTGTGTCCTTTGCCCATTCACCCAGATTACTCAATTCGTCAGATAAAGAAAGAAGTACAGGAGGGGTCAATAACCACATTTGGTGTTAAGTTACACTTCTTGGCCACTTTGTAAAATTTTTTGCATAAGTGGTCCATCATGATAAATAGAGAGTCAATTTGCTATAGGGGTTCTGAATGCCCATCAGCACCCACGGGTCCCTGAGGTCCATCTGCACCTGGTGGTTTGTGGGGACCTTCAACCCTGAGGGGTCCATGGGGCCCATCAGAGCCAGGAGGTCCACGTGGACCTTCATCCCCAGGTGGACCATGAGGTCCTTCAACCCCAAGAGGACCAATAGATCCAGAGGTTTTTTATACTTTGTTGACTCAGAATTGCATTCTAAAGTACAATTGCTCCAATTGGAAAAGGCATTTTTTGATTTCCTCTTCCATCAATTGACTATGCTCAGAGAGTTGTGAAATAACCTCTTTCCATTCTCGCTGAATTTCCTGGACTCACTTTGGGAACTGTAAATCAACAAAACCAGACATCCCATGATCAAGCTGAATAAGCTGTTGATGTACTCTATAGAGAAGGGTCCAATTATTGATGATGGCATCACGATTATCTCTGCTAAACTCAGAGGCAGATTTGAAGAGCTAAGTAACATAATTATTCAAGGACTCTCTCAATTCTCCCACTTTTTTGAATGAATCCTGATTGATTAATTTGAAAGCACATCTCTACTTGTCGTTGGCCCTCTCCAGTCCCCCTATGTTGATGAGCTTGATGCCCACTGTCCCCTCATGGGACAGGGGGCCCCCCCTCCTAGTGTTTTTTGGCCTCTGCTGAAACGCATCTGGGCTCATTCTACTAGCCCTTCCAACTCGGCCAGTTGCTTTGTACCACCTAAGGACCTTGATTTACACCTAGCCCACACTCAGGCGGTGCCTCGTTGCCACCTAGTACTCCATTGGAGCACCATGCGATTCAGCCTTCAGGCCAAATATGGCAAATTGTTCCCATATTCTGACCACCCTATCATCAAACTTGCCCAGGATTTTTTTTGCATCCTGCGGGCTTCATCGACTTCCGCCCCTTCAAGGGGTATTTTGGCCTTGGCTTCTCAAGTGAAGCTGACGCAGCGGTCACAGCTAACATTCCCCTGGTATTCCAGGGTGTACCCCTCCTACCACTTAAACCTGGGTGCCCAAAGATACCACTTTAGTGGTTCAGTTCACGGGCCTCCCTACCCACCTCCCCCCAAAGTTTTATACAATGAACTGTTGGGCAGTTTTTCAGCATACGGTTTGGAACCCATCGTCCAATTTGTGGTTCCCATTGGTGCCTCCCGCCTTGCAGGCCCTCATGCCTTTGCAACCATACATCCCGCTTCTATGGAGGTTGCCCTCTCGATTCCCCCTTGCACCATCATTCTCTCTGCCACAGACCATCCTTTCAGGGCCCACGTGGATGAAGGGCGCACCATCTGCCCTACCTGTTTTGAACTGGATCATTCAAAATGGTGCTGCCCCTACAACACCTGATCTGTGGCCCAACCACCCAACTCTTTGCATGATGACCCAATTGCTGACCCAGTTACTTTCTTCACCTGGGGCACCTCCCTCCCTCCTCCTATCCAAAAGCTGGAACCTGCAGCTAGGCCAGTCCCAGCCAATCAGGCACAGTGTCCCCAAGCCCCTTCTCCTCACCCAACCAATCAGGGGTCCAACTGGACTCCAGTTAATTCTAGGCCACACTTGGTTTAATCCCAAGCCCCACTCCCCTGTGCCAACTCATTCTCCTAATCTAATTATCGTCAACTAAAATCCCTGGAATTGTTTGGACGAAGTAGATGAATTGGGTAATCCTGTCTCCAAATTGGTCAACCCTCCTTGCTTCAAAGAGCTCATTGATGCCAACTATATGGCCCAATTCCCCCCACTACTTTTCGCCTCTCCCTGGTGCCCCCATATTCTGATCTGAATATAAGTTATTTGAAGAGGTAATTGCATCCACTCATGATATTGCGCTCCAATCTGCCACTAGTTTGTCCGTCAAGGTTTTACCTAAAGGCCTTGTCCCTCCTCCCGTGGACCCCATACTGACTCTCCCCCAAAAACAAGAATTCCTCCGCCATTACTCCTTTGCCAGCAATATGCTCAAACTCTTAGCACAACAAGCTAGGTTTGGCCTAAATACCCGCCTCACCCCAAAGTTGTGGACATGGCTTTTCCCATGCACGACACCCACCTTAAATGTGAGAAGGCCCTTGCTGCTTACCTTTCCAACTTCCTTGAAGAAGTTATCCCTTGGCCAGTGCCACTCCCCTCCCTGGACCCCCACTTCCACGACGTGACTGCCCCTTCTCTCTGCTTTGTGCCGCTGACTATCCACCCCAGTTGAGTTTTCCCAGCCTCCAGGTCCCCCTCTCCCTCTGCCATGGTCGGATAGCAGTTTCCACTTCTGACTTAGTTGGAAATTTTTGTGTTGGTTTTCCCATCTTTCAAATGGCTTCAGCCATGTTTTTTCAACTTTTGGTGTGCTTTTTTGTTCATGATTGGCAATGTCCATCCCCTGGTCAGCGTGCCTTGATTAAATTTTAATTTAAAATTTTAAATTATTCAAGGACTGGAGCCCTTCTAGTAAGTTAAACATCCCTTGATGATGCATTCCCACTACCAGTAATAAAATGGTATAAGGTAGGGTGTACAAGCTGATGCAAGTATTGCTCGTTGCCAATTCCTGGAATTTGGGAGGTTTGCAACACTTCCCACAAGATAGAGGGTACAGCATTGGAACGAGATCAAGTGAGGTGGATTTCAGGATTAAGGACCCCTCAAGCATTTGATTTATAATACTTTATAATTCTTCAGGATGTATTTGAAAGTTTGTAGTAAAGCTTAAGACTGTAAAACTCCAAGTTGGACGGAATTCCAATTTGGAGGGTACTCTTGGGATTTTGGTTCTAATCAAACGGACCCAACGTAAAATACCGCCTTGCTCATAGTCTTGAGCTTCTCAGGAAAAAAATGAGAAGCCATAGTAGTGATATACATTTTTACTAGTGCATAACTCAGAGTGCCCCTGTAGTGAGCACCACTCTGTAAGTTTTGAATTAAACTTCCAATGGGGCAGGTTTCTCTCAAAGTTACTTAGGTGGATTCTCCAAAAAGTGAAAAATTAAAGTAAAAGCAGGATATAATTTGACCTAATTTTATTATCAGAAGGATGGAATATTTATAAGTTTTGTAATGGTTCATATCTTTTTGATTAATAATTGCTGAGCGATCAAATCATCTATTCCTCGATTGGAATTAAACAGATTGTTCTTATTAACCTTGATAGATTTAGATAAATTACGCTCTCCATATGATAGTGCTTGGGGAATTGATGGAGTATAATTTTCAGAAACAAGAGAACTTGGCGAAATCCTGACAAGAGGGATTGTAGACTTGAGCTTTTTTTAAGAAAATTGTGTTTGGAATTAACCTATCCCTTGGGCGGAACTGATAAAACAATTTTTAATCCATTTTTGCATTGGAGGGGATGGTGACCTATTTGCTGACAATGACCTCTGGCCACACCACTTTCTTAAACAGCCTTAGATTTTTTTCACCAACTTCTTGGTGGTAGGAAGGATGGGCTGGGGAAAACCCTTTGGGGGATAGGCTGTTATCCATCGTTCATCCACAATATGGGCTATATCTCCAGTTGGTGAGGGGGAGGAAGACCTTTTGTACCTCTCCTTAACTCTATAAAACTCTTCCCTGTCTAAATGCAGGGGTTGCTCCCAGAACTTACATTATCCTTTCATCTATTTCCAGGGTTAGCTCCACACCAGAAACTTGTGAAATAGTGTAGTTCTTATGCTCCCTGGGTAACATAATTTCCAGAAGGATGGTGAACTTCTGAGGTGATGAAAAGATTTGAGGTGTTATTTATGGAAGGCCTCCATTAGATGTTTGTAGTGGGTGAAATCCCTTGCATTTATCCAGCTGTTGTAATAGGAGGGAAACCATTTCCAGGCCACCAGGTTTTGGGCCAAATGGCAAGATTTTCTTGACGCCAGAATTGCCTTCACCATGGCCTCCTGAGAATCATCCACCAAGATTGGATCTGGCATTAATGGTTTTAATCCTGAAATTGGCGAAACAGCAACACATGTAAAGTGTTATGATGCTTGAAATGGGAAGGGAGCATCAGACAGAAAGCCTTAATACCCAAATCTTTACTACCACTAGAGACCCTGAACAATTGTGGCAAATTCACTTAAAAACTTCATATGCAGGTAGCATATCCAACAAGATTAGAGATGACACCTTGAACTCATGTGCAGGAAGCCTCTTGTAATCTGCAAACTTTTTGTAATCACTGATGGCCTTTATTAGGAGCTCCAAAGACATGCTTTGGGTGTTCTTATCTGAATTAAGTAAAACTCATCAGGTACTTCCAAACAAAGGTATGGGCCGATTTAAATTAAGGGTAGTACTCTAAGGTGGCTTCATATGGGGAGAAACCAGTGGACAAGTGGGTTTCATTATTGTACATGACTGCACCAAGGGAAGATCAGCAGCCCAGGTATACTGAGCAGTAGAGGAATAGCAGCAAAGATACTTCTCCAGGATCTGGTTGACCCTTTCCATCTGCTGTCAGAAAGTGAAAATACTCTGTGGAGCAACATGGCTTGATCTTAAGGATAGCTAACAGTGTGCTACAAAACTGGGTTGTAAAGTGGGGCCTAAATTTCTCACCACTCCTTGAGGTAGGACAAACATTAAAAATATGGTTGATTAAGAGCTTAAGCTAGTTTCTACCAAGGAAATTGTTAAATTATATGGGATTAACAGGGAAACTTGATAAATCAGTATAAAACCACAAAAATGGCATCAAACCTGTAAGGCAAACAGCAAGTTATTTTTGGACTGGCCAGCCAGCCTGAGTGCTGAAGCACCCAAACGGCAAACCTGAATGCTAATGGCACTGCTGCTGATATATTGGTTATAAAATAGGAAGTAGTTCCGCCAATAAGTTTACGTGAGCCATGATCGCATATAGACACCTAGCAAAATACCAAATGAACATGGCCATATACCCCGAGGGTGTTGGATACCAGCGTAAAGGGTAGTTTAGATTTCAACATAAAAACTGAAATTGGGGAAAGGGCTTTTATTGAAAAGATAAGAGAAGAAAATCGACCAACAATTTTCTCAGTGCAATGCAACTGATTAAATAGTGTTCAATTAGTAATGGGTCAAAGAAGGGATATGCCCCTCAAATTTGACCTAACCCAGTGAATTTTTTGGGGGGAGGGGAATTAATTTATTTGGAAATGACATTGAAGGATTTGACAGCCGGTCAAGTTGCTATCATTTCAACCTCAAACGCATGGACTGAGGCTCAAATGCATTTTCATCAGTTGGTGTGATGGCGTCTGGCCCAACCAGCAACAGAAATTCCCCATGGCCACCCCACATAGGGGCAGTCCCAATTGGTTGGAAACAAGTTTGGGATGCCCAACCCGCCCATGCCCAGTTTCTGGGCGTTCATTTGGTCAAATGATTTATGTCAACTGCAAGTTCCCAATTTGTTGGATAGGTGTTTTAAATTGTCTGCTCTAGTTACTGAATTTACCATCTGTGCATCGGGGATCATCCCTGACAATTTTGAGGGGTGCTTGCCATTGACAATCAAAATGCTGGCTGTGTTAAAACTGTCAGCAATTCCAGCCAATAATTTGATATTTGTCCCTTTTTACTATGTGTTTTCTGATTGTCAGGCTTTATTCCCATTGGTTTTGGACCTTTTGACCTTAATTTAGTAAACTCAGTGTAGATTTCCTCAATTTGACAGACAAGTTCAGCTGAGGTGAGCACAAGTACTGGGAGAGAAATATTAAGAGGTAGGGTTAAAACCCAGCGCTCATCTACCACATGGGCGAGGTCACCCTGGGTGACGAGGGGTACAGCCGCCCTCTTAGGACCCTTCTTGTTCAGAAATGGGAAAATCGCCTGATCTACACAAAGGGGACGTTCCCCTGAACTTACAGAACCCATTAGAACTATGGTTTTTAGCAGTGAAGTCCAACAATGCAGAGGTACGCATGCCCTTTGCCTGATGTAATGATGTAGAAGACTATTAATACCTAACTTGTTTAAATTCACCTCAGCACAAGTATTAAAACTGTAATCCAGGCAGGACTATCCTTAAAGATACCTGGCCTGCTAAATGACAATTTTACCAGATCAATTTGTTTCTTATTTCCCAGGTGGCAACCACTGAGAGATCATGATATCTGAAGATTACCTCATTGCATAGCTGAGTAGCAACCCAAATTCTAATCATGAATAAAATCATCACCTCTTTCAGCGAATAATGGGGTTGTCTATGGGATGGGATTATCAGTTGATAAAACAAAACCAGCCCCTCCAAGCAAATGACTGACTAGCCAGAACATAAGAAACTAAAAGCACATCCAGGGCCCAGTATGCCACAGAAATTGTAGGAGGAGAAATAGCTAAGAACTGAGAAGGAAGGATGATCATGGTCAGTTAATGAGACTCCTCCTAGGTAGGACTTAAGGAGAGTTTAAATCCTAAATAATTGAAAAAAAATTTAGGATAACCTTTACAAGCTCATATTTAAAGTTAAAACTTCAGAGATCTTAATAGGTTTGGTCCTGACAATATACCAACTTATGTGGCTTCCTAGTATATGAGAGCTTGGCGGTCTACTCTGACAACCACTAAATGTTGTGCCCCCTGGAAAAAATAATGACAGTGTGAGCGACCATGCCACCACAGAAAGCTCCTTATCATAGATGGTTTATGATTGCTCTAAAGAAGACAACTTTTTAGAAAATTATGTGAAAAGATGCTCCACCTCTTCATGGTCCTAAAGCGACACATCCACCACAGCAGCCAAAAGAGGCATCTCATGCCACAATAAGGAGCATTAATGGATCTGAATGCTTAAGAAATGAAGCCACGAATACTTCCTTGATAGCCATAAACGCCTGTTAAAAAATTTCCATCCACCCTGTCAGAATTTCAGATGACCACATAATCCAACCTTTTAACCAATTAATAGATTTGATGATTAAGTTATAATCATATAGGATTGGCAACAGCGGCCAATTGATGGGATTATCATCAGGCATCATCACCAATGATATGAGGCTTCCAACTAATGAAATTATCGCTGGGCATCATCCACAATGATTATTGAGGCCACTGACAGATGAGATTATTGTTGGGCATCATCCCTGACAAAATCAAGCAATAATTTGATATGGGAATAACACCCAATAGTTGAATTGTAGGAAATTGTTTAGAATGGAACGGATTGGAGTCATTGGAAACTACCAAAACGTTCAAACGCTGGAGGAAGAGTAGAATTTTCATTGGCTGAAACAATTGGTTTTGAGTCCCTAATACCAGTTGTTTGGTCACCAAACACCCGAGGATTATGCTGCCTAAGAAACTCAAGGCAACGAGACCTGAAGAGATTCAGTGCCTAACACTTGAGGGTCAAACCAGTATAGGAGCACAAATAATTCCCAGCGGACATCTGAAAAGTTGTGTGCAATTATAACTATAAAAACCACAAATATTTTCCTAATAAAAACATATTAAAACTTGATAATAACTTTATTGCTTTACATTGGTTGTATAATATTACTCCTGGGAAAAGAGTGCAAGGATCAGATATCCTTAGTTTGGTTTTATCAGAATCTCCGCTGGGCTTTGTGAGAAGGAAATAGGGAAAGTGTTCCCTACCAGTACCATAACGTCTTCAAAACGAAGAAGCACCAGTATAGCGTTGGACTTTTCACTCACCGTGGCTTTTGGGCAATCAACAATAATAAAAGTCTTCATACTATTATTGTCCCAGTCTATCAATTTCAATCAAATAATCAACGCAAGGATCCACGAATATGTGCAGTTGAAACTAAGGCCATAAGCGAGCAACCATCCAAGCCCAAGATTTTAACGCACCCTAAGGAGACGTTCTTTCCTGTCAGGGGATGAAAGGGCGCCGCCAACTGAGATAATACAAGAGAAAATTTAAGGAAGATAATGGTACTTAAGAAACTTGGCAGCTGGTTCTGTGTTGTGGGAGTGGGTCACCATAGAATGGCTTCAAATTTTCAGAGGAATGGCATACCCATCTTTCAGAACCAAGTTACCAAGGAAAGTGACTTCCTATTTCTGAAAACTCACACTTTAAAGGCTTCACATAATATTCGCCTTATTCAAGGCATCAAGCACAGATTAAGTTCCTTTCATGCTACTCATGAGTGGGAGAGTGTACCAAGATGTCATGATCATATGTCATCACGTAGGTGAAACAGAGATCTCCCAGGACGTCCTCAATCATCTTTTGGAATGTAATGGGTGCATTTTAAGGCTGAAGTGTATTACTCTGAACCGAAAGTACCCATTTTTGTACAAATGGCCATGAGCAAATCCTGACCTTCAGTTAAACTGATTTTGTTGAAGGCATTCACAAGGTCAAGTTTAGAAAAACATAGTTTTTCAAAATTACTTGGCTGATGGTTTGTTCCAAGGGGAGGGGATAAGGGTTAATTCATTATATTATTAAAATGTCTATAGTCCACGCAAGGTCACAAGGCTCCATTAAACTTTTTTGGCAATACTATGGGAGACGCAATGAGAGAGGATTTACAGAATATACAATCCTTGTGTAACATATCCTCCACCCCAATCTCCAGCTCCTTTTCCTATTTTTTGGTATATGGGTTTAAATCAGTTACCATTGATATTATCCATTATCAAACAGAAAAGCCAAATCAAAAAAGAGTAAGTCATGAGAAAATTGGCTTTTTCCATCCAAAGATGACTTTAAATGACTATAACCAGTAGGAAAAATGTTTGGAAGCCCAGTAAAAGAAGGGGTTAAAGTGATGGAGTTACTGCTTGTTTGGAAGCTAACATGTCAATTATAGGGAACTCCCTACATAAAAGTTTATTCTCAAAAGACAAAAAGTTGAATCCTAGATTGACGTTCATCCATTGACGACGCCACCAGCCAACTCCTAGGATAACTGAGAACAGCAATATAGCACCTCATTAACCAATCACAAAATCAGAGTTTGCGCACAAAAAGGGAATATGAAGCCTTGCCTCATAATAAGCCATTGAGGCAGAGGAAGCACCAAATATAGATGAATCCATATCAATATCAAGATCAAGATCCTGGGATACTTCAAATTCATGAAGTTTCCCACCATACCAACATATAAGAGAGCATCAATGGACATTTTATGGGATCCTGAATGAATTCATTAGGTAACAAAAAGAGGCATGTTCCTTGTTGAGATCACAGATTAGTAACTTAGATCCTTTTTATTGTTTGGGGGCTGGATGACCCAAAGTTCAATGTCATTGGTTATTTACCAGGGTTGCTTCTCTTGGTTGAGAATTCTTATTTTAATCCAGATATCAATGTTGGTATGGTAATTCCAAATAAATACAATTTTCATTTAAAATTGTGAAGAGGGGAGAAAAGCGTAAACTTTATTATTCAATACTTGCTTTTTAAAGGAAATCAAGGGATTTGGTCAGGGACCATCTAAGCCATCTGTTATAAAATTGGCGTGTCCATTGAGATATGCCATAAACAAAATTGTGCAGGGTTCGACCCACTGAGCAATAGGACCAACAATATGAGAATCGTTGCCCTTGTAACAACAGAAATAAACTTTTCTTAATAATATGGAGCACTTGCCCCCACTATACTGTTTTATTTATTATAATAAACACTGCTGATTCTCACTGTATCCCCCACTCTAAAACTATTAACAACTTTCCTCCCTTGATCATATCATCCCACTTATATAATAGCAATTTTGGATGGTATCACTTTCATGGCTTAGTAATTCACTTCGCCATATCTCATTGGTTCCACCAATTCTTCATTCGTTCATTCATTAATTCACAATCACCCAATTCGGCCAATTTCCCAGTAACCCAATATCATCTCATATCAAAGCACGCTCAAATTAATTATACTCAAAACAACTTGGCAGATTTCATTCCATTCTACCATATTGACTTAGGGCTTATCATCCAGTCATATTGGAATCGCGACACCATCCAAGCCTAGATCTAATAGATAACCAATTAATGGATTTGGTACAAGCCCCAATTAATTTGGTTAATTGATAGAGCTCGCCTCATAGCTTGGGTTTAAACCTCAACGTTGGGTGACTCCATGGGAGCAGGATTCTGGAATGTCAGTTATGGTTGATTGCCAATTTTGGTCATAGTCAACTTTCATCAGGGATGATGCCTAACAGAAGTTTGGGCTTGTGGGTCAAATTGGGAGTTATTGCTGACCTCAATGGCTGTTGATTTTCATTGGGGATTATTTCTCACAGAATTTTAGGCATTGTGGTCAGTTCAGGATTGATTTCCATTATCCAACATATCTGAATCCGCCGTTCAGGTGGGAATCCTGACAATACCCCCTCTAGATCTTGGCGTAGGAGGGAAAATGGACGGAGAAAGTGACTATGTACATTATTTACAACTGTGCCCTGAACAACCACTATTTTGAGTGTTCATTGCCCCAACTATATATGACTAATAGGGAACTTACCAGTTGGTACCCAGTTTGTGATCACAATCTCTAGGACAGTGATGGTAAAATAGGATTTTGTTACCTGATTGGAAGGTGTGTAGGTAATTGTACTTATCATTAAATTAAGCAGTTTCTCTACTGGTTGTGGCAGACAGGTTTACAGCAGCCAGGGCCTGAAGTTTTATGATTTCATTTTTAATAATTTTGCATAAAGACTTCAGGTGCTTCAGAGAAGCTTGGTCAAGTATCGCCTGGACTTTGGAAGGCAGATGGGGATTTCTGCCATAAAACGCTTGAAATGTTGACATCTTAGTAATCCGATGGTAACTGATCTGATAGGTCAGGATTGCACTAGGCAAATATTATACTAATAAAAGGGATCAGTCATAAACATTTTCCAAAGGGTTGCAGTTAGAGTGCCATTTAATTGTTAATTTTTAAATTTTTTATTCAGGGGTACACAACTGGAGATGATGCACTCAGGGGATGGGATAGGCAAGTAAATGGGAATATTTTAGAACGGGTTGTAAATGGAGTGGTTTGAAGCTATTCACACAACCTTGGCATCACGCCTTGCAGTAGGTTGCCGTTGGGGGAGACCTCAGTTGTCTCAGATAAATGGGCTTTACACAAACATGTTCTTTGCACCATGGAAATTTCAAACATGTGTGAATTGGCCTAAGACACTACTCACACATGCAGCTTCAGTGGGATGGCATCCCCAAACATCCAGTAGTCAAAGTTTTTGTTTATACTAAAGCAGAATTTATTGACGGCCCTAGCTGGGCCAGACCCTTGTGAGCTTGCAGTGGCGGCAACCCAGTTACTATAGATCGCCCATAACACTAAAATGAAAATTATCTTGTTGCAATCAAGGTCTCAACGCCTTGACCCAGCCTAGAAGAGCCAATCCTCAGATATGCGGTTGGGATTTGTGGATCATAGCTGTGCTAAGTGCACCGCTTCTTCCCAGACTCTTACCGCTGTTTTACATGAAACATACCTGTGGAGCAGCGAATCTTCTTCGATGCACACTGTGCACTGCCTGTGTATGGCTTTGAGCGCTCCCCTGTCCAAAAAGTCATTTAGCAACTCTCCAATGCAGGTTTGTAATTTTGGGGTGGAGTAAAGACTCACTCAATATTCTCCAAGTATTAAAGAGTTTGGGTGAGCGACTTATTAAAAAGAAATCCAGCGCTGGGATTGGCTGGATGCTTGGGCCCTCGGAATTCACACTAGCTTTTGGCGCTGGGTGCTGATCAAGTTTTAGAATTTTTTTGTTTTTGCCCATCGCGCGTTTTATGAGGTTCAAGTTTGATTCTTGGCTCTATTTTTAATATTTTGAAATAATGGAGCATCGCCTTGGACTCAGGCGTCGCGTCCCATGGCCCTACTAACCCTGGGTGTGAACTTAGGTAATTGAATAGGTTGGTTGGGGATCCTGGGTTCCTGAGAGCTAGGTTTATGGCTATTTGGGCCTTGCTGCCAATGCCCATGGAGGCGGACTCCCTTCTTGTGAGGTTGCAGCACTGATCCATTTCAGTAATATGTTTGCAGTGTAGCGTTCAGGGTTTATTAACACCATCCCGCCTTCAGAAGTTGGCCCCCTTAGTGTGATGATCATGGCTGGTGGAGAGCGTGAGCCCCAGATTTATTGTTAAAGAATTGATGTGAGTTTTATTTTTTTGCATAAGTGATAGCATGTGCAGGGTACCAAATTTTTAGAAGAGCATAGTGTTGGCAAGGCGATATTTTCCAGCCAGAGATGTCTTCCTGAACTTCCACCTTGCCACTGTCCTTTGGATATCCTGAAGTAGCTTCTCTTCCACCTCTTGAGTAGCTATACCTGCACTTGTGGTGGGTTTCCAAGGTGTTTGATGGGTTCCTTTGGGCAAGGCACCTGAAAGGGTGGTTGGATAAAGCTGGATTTTTTACACTTCTTCACTTTTCTTGTGTTTGTGATTTTTCTTTTTATCCTCTTGTTTTTAGGGCCTGGGTGCTTAGCATCTGATAGCACCAATGTTTGGGATTTGGTTTTATTTGAGTTTGGCTTAGGAGGCTTTTTCATATAGGCTGATTATCTCCTCTACCTTTTTGGAATCCGCCTTGGAGGAGACCTCTACCACACAGTCATCTTCAAAGGCCAAAACTCTAAGTGGTTTTTGCCCCTTGCGTTCAATTCCAGATAACTGTTTCTCCATCACTCATAGGTGGGGGTCAATTGTGAGGTTGTACATGATGGGGTAAGTGGGTCCCCTTGACGGAGGCCTCTTTCTGGTGTGACAGGAGTTGAAATCAATGCAGACCCTAGAACTGAGAAGGTGTATGACAGCTGATGGTTCACTATTTATGAGATAAAGGGTTTGGGGAAGCCCTATTTTTGAAGTATTGTCGCCAAGTATTCCCAGTCAACTCTATCAAATGCCTTAACTTGGTCTAGAAAGCATAGTGTGCCCTTAGATGACCTCCCAGTGTGTTTGTTACTTGGTGGATGTTGTCCCAAATTCTCTTCCCTGGGTTAAAACCATGCTGTTGTGGGGCAATGCACTCTTTGGCTTTTTCTGAGAGACGCTTAGCTATTATCTTTCCCATTATCTTCATATCCGCGTTGATAGAGATATTGGGTGACAGTTGTTCAGGTCAGTATGGTCCCCTTTTTGTGGAGCACTATGGTATAGGCTTCTGCGCCACCTGGGATCACCCTCCCCCTTGCAAACTTTAGTTAAAGAGATAGTAGGTGCTTCTTAATTACTTCATAGTGTTCTTTATAGTACTCATAGGGGATTCTGTCTGGTTCTGGTGACATGTTGGTAGGGAGCCTCCATAAAACCTGTGCTAGTTCATCCTTCGTTATGGGGTCAAAAAGTTGGCTAAATGCTTGGCGTATTGGGTAAAGCATTAATGAAGTAATTCTTAGCAGCTTCCTCTGTTGGGGCTGCCTTATACAGTTCTGAGTAGTAAGAGTGGGTGATGGATGCTACCTCTTCTGGGTTGCTAGTGGTTTGGCCTTCGCATGTTTGGAGTTCAGTGAGACTGGCATTTTGACCTTATTTTGTAGGTTTGATAGAAAAATTGGATGGTCAGTCCCCCTGAACAGCCCATCTGGCACCTACTTGGAGGGCCTCCATGTGCATTTGGAGTTGTTTTTGTTTCTTGAAAATTAGTGTCTGGTTCACATAATCTCTAGCCCACTGTGGTGCGTAGCCGCTATGGAGTGGGTATCTTTCCAGATGGTTTAATGTTCTCTGAGCTTTGAAAAGTTCTGCTATTTCCTTCCTTGTGCGACCGGATGCTGCGTGGGCTGGGGCGGATAGATTTTTTTTTTTAACATTTGCTGCTGCTACCATAAGGTATCAGAGTAAGTGCATTAGGCTAGTTCATCAACATGTCTTTTTGTCTGATCTTCTACTTGGATCAGATTCACATTCTTTGGCAGCATCCTTTTCCAACGTTGGCTTTTGGGTAGTTCTTCATTTGATTGGATACTAATTTTCACTATTATGTGGTCCAATAGATGTAGGTCGATTGCTGCAAAACCTTCAGCTTGTGATTTCAATGACACGGGTATGAGTATCCAATACAGTCTAATGCCGCTGATTTGTTGATTACCTACAATATTTGGCCGCGTCAGATTTGAAAAATATGATTATGAGATTGGTTTCTAGAAGACCTTTTGCGTCATTAATTGCTGTAATTGGTTTGATACTATTGGTGGGTTTGTGACATTTGGCCATCTGTCACAAGTTCCGTCTAGCCAGCAATTGAAGTCCCCTAGGTAAATCGTTTCTTTTGGAAGGTTCTCGTCAATTAGGTTGCTCAAAAACTTTTTCCTTTTGTCCGCTTTAAGAGAGCATATACTGAAGCGGTCTGATATGATTGGTTCCCCCATTTAAAGGCCAGAACTAGAACCATTCCTTCCAAATGAGAGTAGTAGTTGCTGATTGTGATGGCAGCTGTTGCTTTGCCTACAAATCCACAAAAGCTGATCCAGAATGTTCGCGAAGAGAGAAAGAGCCTGGACCATTCTTCCTCCTTTCCAGTGGTGCACTTGATCTTCTGCAAGACAAGCACATCCACCAGTGGGTTTAGCAGGAGCCCTCGTTTCTTATCCATGGACCTATTGGATGAGAGTCCTGCTATGTTGAGAGTGTCAATTGTTAGCGAGCCCAGCACGCCTGCTATGACTGCATGGGGCCAGATTGACCCTGTGCAGCTGCGGTGCCTCGCTTGTGTATGGACCTAGTTATAGGACCCTTGTAAATGGTTTGGGATGGTGGTGTAATTGATTGCTATTCTGGTGGCCCAGAGTTCTGATTTAGGTTCTCCATGAAGTGAGTACTATTGCCATCTATCCCGTTGAGGGTTAAGAAACTGTTGGCTTGTGAAATGGGGTTGTTGACTGATAATTAAATGGATGGGCTCCATTG
Organism: Massospora cicadina; assembly: GCA_022478985.1. Taxonomy (NCBI): domain Eukaryota; kingdom Fungi; phylum Entomophthoromycota; class Entomophthoromycetes; order Entomophthorales; family Entomophthoraceae; genus Massospora; species Massospora cicadina. The sequence continues at coordinate 29,308 of JAKSZP010008218.1, forward strand.
TGTACAGGTAGGAAGTGTGCGTCGTCCATTTCTGATTGGAATGCACATTGCGCATAATCTTGCGGCTGCTGGGATGTCTTAAGGGCAGTCATACTAGAGAGGTTCTCTTGTTGTTGCTCAATGTTGCACTTGGCTGCTTCTTCCTGAGCTTCTGCTTTCTCCTACTCCTTCTGCTTCTTCTTCTTGGCCTTCTCCTCCGCCTTTCTGGCCTTCTTCGCTTCTTTACGTTGCTCTGGGGAGACTGGTTAGACCACCTCATAGTTAGCCTGTGATCCCCTTAGAGGTAGTCTGTTAATGCGTCCCCCTGATTTATATCCTTCAGACTTTCTTCACACTCAAAAAACTTTCTTCCTTACCATGTAGCCATACAAGAATTGTTTTTATGCCCAACTTTGTTTCAGATCGTGCATATTAGCGGGCTCTTTTAAGGGCGGAATGAGAAAGGGCGAGATTGATTCCCCTTTGGGTTCAAGATGTACGATTTGCGTGTTATTGTATTGATGTCACCATCAGCATATATGCTCGAGTGCATCATTGCTACAGTCTTGTCTGTAGTCAGGTGGGGCAGGAGGCAGTTTTTCTCCATTTTCAAAATAGACTAGTCCTCCATATGCACTCAGGCCGCTTGTTAGCACTGCCTCCAGGTAGTTTCGCTTTTCAGTGGGTGGGAGTCTTTCTAGTAAAACAAACAAGTTTTCATCATCCCAAAAATGGGTGAATGTGATTGAGATATTGGCTGTAATTTATTCACGCTCCTTGATAAACTCGGCTTAGTGTAGGTGACTAAAAATGGGGCAGCTATGGCTGCATCTGCGGCCTCAGAAGTAACAAAGCCAAGATCTAAGGTTCCCACTGTGATTTTTCCAGTCAAGCTTACAGCTTCTGGGAAGCATCCTGGGATAGCCTGACATCTTGCTTCATATCGTAGAGATTCCTCAACGCCAAAGTTAATATGCACAACAAATTCATGAGTGGAATTGGGTGTAAGGAGAGTATCTATAACTATACTTTCCCAGCGTGGTAGTGCTCAGTGCATAAAGACAACGCCAGGTAACTAACTGTTAGTCCAAAAGTGGCTAAAGCCCAGCGGAGGGTGCTGAAGCAATAATTACTTATGAAGAAAAGTGCGATCATGATAGCAAAAATACCAAAAATGACACGGTGCACAAAGGAAAAAGGGTTAAACGTCCCAGGTTGGAGGGAACCCAGGCGACCCAACGGTGCATGAGTTGAAAATTTAATTGCATTTAGAATAAAGTGATTAACATAGCATAAAACCTCCTCAAAGAGGTCTGCGCACAGGTTCACTATAGATAACATAAGGAAAAACGGGAAAATGGATAAAGTTTATTATGAAGTCGACCAACAAGAAATGTTGGTCGCGGAAAACATAATTAAACTTCATCAGGGAAATTTGGAGTCTGCTGAAGGGTCCCAAGCAGAGATTCACAATAGGCAAACACTACCACTGAATTGTTAGAAAACACCAAAACAGACTTCACTCAAGTAATTGATTGAAATTGGATCCAACCCAAAAGCGTAATTTGGCAAATGGAACAAGTTGAAACCCCATTCCTTAACTAACTGAATTGAACCATCCAAGTTAATTAAATAAACTGTCCATTTTAACGCCTGGGCCGAAATAAGGGGTTAGGCGTTAGGCACCTCACTAGTACCAATCTGGGCATGCTTGGCTTGTACCCAGCGTTAATCTACTGTGTGCCTGAGGTCAGGAAGAGCCTGAAGCTTCACCTTCTGGCCCTCCTGTCGCCCAGTCTTATCCCTAGGGTTGGTCCCCAATATGATGTCATTTAACCATGACATTACCTCTCCTCCCAACTGGGATCAACCCCCCCTCCAAGGGCTTGCACAAGGGAAAAGTTCTTGTGGGCTGGGGCCAACTTCATGGCGGCAACGGTCAGTTTGGGTTGAGATCCAGCAGCCTGGGGGAAACGCTAGTGGAAGGCTTCAATCAGATCTTGGGTATGCACACAGTCGTGCACTGGAACCCAACTGGTTTCTGCAGCGTCAAAACCCTTCCAAGATACCAGGTACTCAAGTCTTCTCTTAACATGGCGGGAGGCTACTATTTCCTCCACTTCCCACTCTGGCGCCCCATCCACGAGATAGACCTCAGGATTCTCTGGTGGGGGGCCCTCAAAAAACGTCAGTTTGCTCTCATGAAACACATAGAAGATCCGGGATGAGGGGGAGAACTAGCTGGTATGAGGCATGACCCACCTTTTTAACAACGCGGTAAGAGCAAATCCTCTTTGGTCCCAGCTTCTTGCCTGGCTGCTTGATAGGGGTGTTACGAGCATCAAGCATCACGAGATCCTCTTACTTATATGCTGTACCCACTTGGCGTTTACCATCAGCATTCTCCTTATACACTTGCATTGCCGTCTCCAAACTTGTGGAAACCCCCTGATGGACATTCTTGATAATCTTGGAAAAGTCCACCACCGCTTCAAACTTAGATCCACAGCTGGGCTCCATGTTAAAGGCGGGGTTAAAGCCATGGTTGGCGAAAAAGGGGAACAACCAATCAAAGAATACAAAGTGTTATTGTAACTAAATTGGGCCATAGGAAGATGAGAAACCCAATCTGAATGATCCACGGCGGTGTAACACCGCAGAAACTGTTCCAAGCACTGGTTAACTCGTTCATTCTGCCCATCTGATTGGGGGTGATAGGCAGTTGAACGGCAGGGACGAATATGAAGCGTCTTACACAACTATTCCCAAAAGATGGAGGTAAACTGGGGTCCCTGGTCACTGATTATTTCTTGGGAAACCCCATGGAGCGCAAACACATGAGTGACAAAAAACCTAGCCATCTCAGCTGCGGTTATTGTCATTCTGCAAGAAATAAAGTTGGCGAACTTAGAAAACGGTCCACCACCACCATGATGGCATATAACCATCAGAGACAGGTAACTCCACAATTAAATCCACTGATAAGGAAGTCCAGGCCCCTTCAGACTTTTGAACTGGCACCAACAACCCCGCTAAAGGTTGCCAATTGGGTTTCATCTGATTGCAGATCAGGCACTCTTTACAATACCGCCCCACCTGAGCAGGCAAGCCCTTCCGATTGTACGTGCGTCATATGAACTCCAACGTCTTTGATTTACCAGGATGACCAACGGTGAGTCCTTCATGATGGTCCCAGTTGATTTCAAGGCGCAGTGGTCCAGAAGGAACACATAGCGCCCCTGAAACCACACCATCTCATCCTTCACGTGATAGCCCCTGGATAGATACTCTTGAATCAAAGCGCTTTTAGAAAGGATCATTATATATTTTGCTGCTAGCAGCTGAGAAAGTACCACCTTTCTGAACATACTATATTCCTCCACATTTTCCAGAGGTGCAAGCACTGGCCCGCTGGCAGGGAGGAGGGAAGTTGGGACACAAATATATTTGGCGGAATTATCAACTGTGTGTTATGAACTTCTAAGTCCTTGGGATCAGGCGCTAAAGCAGGGTTGTGGCTCAAAGCATCAGCCAAACAATTATCCTTGCCCTTGGTGAACTCATATGAGAATTTAAAATTGGGCAAGGGTCTCATGCCAACGGTCTGCCGTGGGGCTAGGACATGAGGAGCGTAGTAGTACAGCATGGCACGGTGGTTTGTATGTACCTGGAAAGGCTGGGATGAGCCATGCAAGTGGTGACGCCAATAAGTCAGCGCCTCCACCACTGTTAGTAATTCCATGTCATAAACGGCGTAATTCAACTCTGGAAAAACATTTTCCTAGAAAAATACCCCACCAGATGCCTTTATCACATCTTCACCTACTTATAACAAGGCGGCCGCTATGGCGAAGTTGGAGGCATCATAGACACAATGAACTCCATTGAAGGGTTGACATGGTAAAGAACAGATGTGGACAATAGGGTGCAATTCACTGCTTGGAAAACATGACACAAAACGGGGGACCACTGAAACCCCTTGGCACCACTAGCCTTGTATAAGGGAGCACCCACCTCAGAAAGATTGGTTGTGAACTTCTTGAGGAACTTACACGTTCCCAAAAAGCTCCTCAATTCCTTGACTGAGGTGGGGATGGGCCACTCACGAATAGCCTTCTACTTGCCTGGAGTTATCCTGTGTCCTTGGTCAAACATGACGTTTCACAGAAAAGTGACCTGGGACTTGAATAATTCACACTTGCTAATCTTCAGCATAAGGCTGGATGCCTTTAACCTCTCCACCACTTGCCAAAGATGTACTGCATGGGACTCCAGATTGTGAAAACACCAGGATAACATCTATGTAGGCAACCTCACATACCCCTAACAAGTCCCCCAACACTGCATCAATGCGGCGTTGAAAATAGCAGGGGCATTCCTAAGCCCAAAGGGCATGACCCGAAACTGGAAAATCCCTTTTCAGATGTGAAATGCGGTTAACCACTCTTGTGCCCTTTTAATCCAAATCTGAGTGAACGCATTAAGGCAATTTAATTTGGAGAAGACCTTCGCCTTCTCCACATAGCGTGCAATCTGTGAATCCAAAGATGGGATGGAGTTCTGGTACAGTATCGTTATTGAGGTTTCCATAGTCTATGCATGGGCTTAGAGTACCATCAGCCTTCTCAACAAAGAGAAGAGGGGAGCAAACAGGGGAGGTTCGCTGAAAAATTACGCCTTTAGCTAACTGCTCCTTCACCCACGCATCTAACACCTCTTCCTCCCGGATGGTCAAGGGGACATAGGAGAAGAAATACGCACCAGATCCACAGTGAGTTTGAAGTCACAGTCATACTTGGAGTGATCAGGTAGTGCGTCAGCTAAAGCTGCATCAAAGGAAGATTCCAAACCCTCCAAACAAGTAGGTAGAGGAACCACAACAGTGGGCTTCAGCATAGAGGCAAGGCTAAGGGTGTGAAGGTGGGGCAAGTGGGGCAAGTTTCCCTGAGCGTCAGCCTCAGACAAATGGACAACTAGTGTGCGACCATTCCTTACTGTTAATGATAGGGTATTCTCTTTCAAGTTGGTTCTAACGTCAAACTTCCGCCACCACTCCACAACCAAAATGATAGGGTACAAGCTGTTCTTGATAGCTTGGAAGTGATCAGACAAGTGGTATTTGCCAACCTGATAGTCCACTGTCCCAACGACCTTCAGAGTGGGAATTACTTTTGACGCCCCTCCCCTAACCATACCACCAGGCAAGTACTCAGCCCAAGGTAGTCGGCTAGGCTCAGGTCCATAAAGGTTTCGTGGCGTCAGTATCCACCAGGATAGTGGTGCTGAATTTCTCTAAAGGGGAGGACAGGATAGCAGTCAGTAAAAAACCTGGAATGGTCTTTATTTAAAGCCGAAAATTCCAGTAAATCACCACCAAACTCTTCATCTGGCATTAACATGTCACCCTGGTATAATTTTGAATCAAATAATGGAGAGGAATACATGGCCAATCTTACTACTGAGGCCACATATCCCACCATATCTTCAGCAGGGGCATAAACATTTTCATATTGTAAATACAGTTCCTTTTTAACTTCCTGAGTGCTGCGAATCATGGAAGAAGTCAAACGGGTATTTTCTGGGGTGATTTGGTTTACAAGAATAGGTTCCTTATCTGAGCCGTGAGAGAGCAAATATGGTTCAGAGGTATACATAGTGTTTTTGTTATAAAACGCGTTTTTAGACGCGAACAATCTGATTCCCATAACTGCAACAGAATGCCTGATATTATCCAAGGCCAACACCCCCAGGGCCATCTGTACCAATTCCGCCAGCATCATCTGAACGCGCTGTTGAAGTAAAACCTATTTATTAAAATTGGAATTGGCAATTTCGGTGGAACATCCGGGAATCACAACTTTTGGGCCTCAAAGCATCCATATCCACCAGGTATGAGCAAGAAGGGTGGGTACTTTCCAGTTGGAGGCAATCATAATAACGTCGAGTTGCTCCAACTTTTGGGAAAAAAGAGGAAACAGAGGTGTAGCTGACCACAGCCAAGGCCCACAGCTGGCACCCACTGTTTCCACTTCAGAAAAGTTTCATATGAAAAAAGTTTGCGCACATAGGTTTAAGAGGTTGGTTGATAAATGTAAGAAGAGTGTCTATAACTCTCCTGTTCCCAGAGTGTTAGTGCTCAGTGCATAAAGCCAGCGCCAGGGAACTAGCGGTTAGTTCAAAAGTGACTAAAGCCCAGTGGAAGGTGCTGAAGCAATAATTACTTATGAAGAAAAGTGAAATCATGATAGCAAACAACCCATTAAAAATGACATGGTGCACAAAGGAAAAAGGGGGTAAACGTTCCAGGTTGGAGGGAACCTGGGCGACCCAACGGTGCATGAGTTGAAAATTTGATTGCATTGAGAATAAAGTGGTTAACATAGCATGAGATCTCCTCAAAGAGGTCCGCGCACAGGTTTGCTAGAGATAACAAGGAAAAAACAGAAAAATGGAAAAGGTTTTTTAGAAGTCAACCAACAAGGAATGTTGGTCACGGAAAACATAATTAAACTTCATCAGGGGTATTTGGAGTCTGCTGAAGTGGTCTTAAGCACTGATTTACCAATAGGCAAACACTACAATCCAAATTGGTAGAAAACACCGAAACTGACTTCACTTGAGTAATCTATTGAAGTTGGATCTGACTAAAACGTGTAATTTGGTAAATGGAATGTGTTTCAAAACCCCATTCCTCAACTAACCAAATTGAACCATCCACATTAATTGAGTAAACCGTCCGTTTTAACGCCTGGGCTGACGTAAGGGGCTGGGTGTTAGGCGCCTCATTAGTACCAACCTGGGCTTACTTGGCTTGTACCCAGCGTTGGTTTACTGTGTGCCTGAGGTCAGGAAGGGCCTGAAGCTTTACCTTCTGGGCCTCCTGTCACCCAGCCTTATCCCTAGGGCTGGTCCTCACTATGAAGTCATTTAACCATGACATTGAGGAAAATGCGTGGCTGATGTTGCCAGCTCAGTGAAAATCTTGAACCATTTTGAGATAGTCACTGTTTGGGAAATATGGTCCCCTTTTTGCACTACGGTTAAAGTTGAGCAGTTGGGCCTTCTGACTCTTGCTGTTCCCTTCATCACTGCTGCATAGGTGTGTGAGTTCAGTGGATTCAGTCGCTTTGTCATCCTCTGATTGGATGGCACAAATAAGACAAGTTTTAATTGGTTGAAGTAAATTAATCACCTGTAAACAAAAGTGATGCTTATGGGAAGAAAAAGCTTACTTTTCTTAGAGTTCCATTTACTTGCTCTACCATTCCATTGGTTGCAGGATGGTATGGGGGTGGAGAATACCTGAGTGGTTCCCATCAGGTTGGCTAAAACTTTCACTAACGTCAAGCGGAATAATTTGTTCATTATCAGAGATAATGACATTAGGGCACCCATGCTGGGTGATAATACTATTATACAAAAACGGGGCGGTGGCTTTTGCTAAAGCGGTGGGTAGCTATACAGCTTTGATCCACTAAGTTAGATGGTCTATGGCTAGTAGGAGGAACTGATGTCCATTGGAGGCTTAAGGAAGAGGTCCCACAACATCAATGCTAATAGTATGAAATGTTCACAGGGTGGGACCACTGGATGTTGAGAGAAGGGATTAGGTCCAGCTTGGCTTTTTATACCAGACAGGATTCCAATACATCCTGGATAGAAACAAGCATTCCTTCCCAATAACCTTGAGTTTTAAGCCATTGGTAGGTTTTTAAATCCCTCCATGGTCAACTTGCCAATGTCCCTCTAAATGACATCAGTCTGTGCCAATGGTCTTACATAATGCACCCATTTCTTAGTCACAAGCTTACACAATTGTCCGTTCTGATTTGGAGATTTGCTAATCTTTTTGCTAATTCCTGCTGGAGGGTCAGGGATCTGTGTTTCCATAACTGTGGTTGGGTTAGGAGGTCGTAGAGTTGATCCTCTTCAGGGTCAGTTATAGTTAAGATGGGAAGCTGAGATAAGCAATCCGCGTTTTGTAGATTGACCCTGGTCAGTGTAAAATGGAAAAATCATAATTTTGAAGTTTTAACTCCCATTGGGCTAATCTCCCATCAGGGTCATCTATTTGCTGTAAAAAGCGTAAGGAAGCATGATCTGTTATGATGTTAAGATGTTTTTCATATAAAATAAAGTGTGGAAATTCTTAATGGCTAGTAAGACCGCCAAATATTCACATTATGTAATGCTATAATTATGTTTGGCTTTAGATAAGGTCTTACTGTAGTAGGCGATAAAATGGTCCACTAAGTTCTCATCATGCTGAGATAGTATGGCTCCAATAGAAATATTGCTGGAATAAGTAAAGAGGAGGAAGGGTTTATCAAAATTTGGATGAATAAGTACTGGTGAGTGAGAAAGAGAGACATGTAGCAGGTTGAAGGCCGCTGTTGATCTTCTTTCCATTAAAAGGGTATTCCTTTCTTTAGTAGATATACCAGAGGCTTGGAGGTGTCTGCGAAATGGGGGATAAATTGGTGATAATAGCCCACCACTCCTAGGAAACTTGTACATCTCGTAGGGATTTAGGGGGGTCATCTTTGCAATAGCCAAGGCCTTAATCCATCAGGGATAATTCGGCTTTGTTGACCATATGACCCAAAAGCCCATCTCACTCTAGAAGAAAGAGCATTTAAGCTTTAGTTTTTATAGAGATTGCCATAACCACCAAAAGTCTTGCCTGAGGTGATCTAGATGTTCAGTAAAGGTTCATGAAAAAAGGTAAAATTATTAAGATATACTAGTACGCAGGAGCGTTTTAAATAGCCTAGTAGTCCATCCATAGCGCGTTGGAAGGTAGCAGGGGCATCACATAACCCCTGAGGCATTTGAGTGGGCTCGAGTAGTGCTTCACTTGTGATAAGAGCGCATTCTGCCCAGAATTTGGAGACAGATCTACTTGCCAGTATCCACTGGCGAGATCCATAGTGGAGAGATAGCGGGACCCCAACATTAAGTGTAAAGAATCATCTATACGTGAAAGGGGGTAGCTATCTTTGTGAGTGATAGAGTTGAGGCGGTGACAACCCATAACAACTCAATGACCAACATCTTTTTTCCGAATCAATAAGAGTGGGGAAGCCCATGGACTCTTGGAAGACACAAGTAACCTGGCCTCTAAAAGTTGATTTAACTCTAAGGCCACTTGGGCTTCCTCAACTTTGGATTTTCAATATGGTCAGAATTTAAATGGAGTGTGATTATCTGTTTCAATTTGATGTATTACCCTGGACATTTTCCCATAGTCACTTGGTCCTGAGGAAAAAATATCGCCTTATTCCTTAAAAAGGTGTTTGACATCTTGGCGTTCGTTCAGGGTAAGATTATCCCCAATTCTATTATAAACCAAAGCTATGGTGGGTTGGGGATTAAATCCTAAATCCTGCAATGAGCCAAAACAACTCACATCGGCAATATTCTTTATGGGACGTAGTTTACATAAGTGATAGGGGCATGCTGAGGGACCTGGAGAGTTTTAGTGGATAACTTTCCTAATAGAATAGAGATATATTTTTCATAGGCTGAGTCCAAAATCTCCGGGCAGGCCAGTGAATCCTTGATGATAGGGGTGGGGTGTCCACTAAGCTCCAATATTTGATCAGGAGGGGTAAGAATCCAAATCCCCATATCCACAATAATTTGTGAGCCTGAGGGTATTGTAACAGAATGAGGGGAATACGGAGGGATCCCCTCTTCAGTGTCCACAGCCTCCAGGGGTAACTTAGTTTTTCCCCTAAGACTTGGTGCTCAATTTTGCAGATGGAGGATGAGTATTTGAAGAAACTCGTTCGTTTTTAGGATCTCCTTTACTTTTGATGGGGATTCTAAATATTAACGCAATCCAATACCCTAATAGGGATAAGTATTTTCTTTGTAATTGATGATGGAGTTATACTTCCGCATCAATTGGACCCCAATAAGCAACTTGTAGTTATTGTTTTTTAGTAAAACAGCGGGGTAGTAATTATTGACTTCCCAAAATGAAGGAGTAAAGTAGAGTAGGCTCCTAACGCCAGGTAGTCTGACTACCAGCCATTCCATATTCAGCCTCATGAATCAAATTGAGAGCCATTTTTATCTTTTGGATAAGTCAGCAGAATCTAACATTAACTGCCGAACCAGTGTTGATTATTGTAGGACTTTAACCTTATGGACTACTACTTTGACCTATACCACCAACAATCCAAATTTGGAGTTAGTAGCTTATAGACTGTCACTTGAGATTTTCAGTGAAGTAAGCAGAGGATTCTTCTATGGCCAAGCTTGGGGGTTTTCAATACGTTTTGAAAGTTTTTATCTGCCAAGGCTTGACTTTTCTATAGAAGAGCTGATCACCAAAATTTGTTTGGGTAACTACCAACATAAAAGTGAGAAATCTGGAGGTTTTTATTCCCTTGAATAGGCAGAGAAACTTCAACTTCTGACGGGGCAGCTTACACAAAACAACAAGAAATACTAGGGATACAGCTATAATTAGAACAAGGGTCTTGAGGCACTTGTTTTCCATCAGAATAGGGAGCCTCTTGCCCTATAATGACTGATCTTTTGCTGACTTGCATTAAAAGATGTGGCAGTCAGCTATAGTGTGGTTGTTTCTTATGAAATGAGTGCAGTATAATTCAGGTGTAGGCGAATTGGGGGTGTAACGGCCAGTACTTGGGGCTGTGTCATGGAATCTGCTGATTAAAGTAAGACTGGGCTTCCAACCTGGGTGTGTAACAACCCAGTGGAAGGCCCAGAATGCCAAGGGCATAGCAGTTCTGAGTAAATGCAGTATGGATCCCCTATTGTTCTGGTGAGGAAAAAAAAGTTAATAAAAATACCAAAGGCCTCATAACAAACCAAATGGATGCAATGGGGGCAACCACGGGTCTTGCTGGGGCATTCTCCCAAGGGTGGAGGAGGCAAAGAGGACGACCAATCTTCTTGGGCTTGCAGTTGCTGACCTTTGGAGTTAGCATTCCACCCATTTTGGGCTGTTTCATCATTCAAAAATTCTTGGAAATCATATGATTTTCAAAATTTTCGAAAATGATAATCAGGTTTGTGAATCAATAGAATCGAACCTCTCCAACCCCAGGAGGCCTTAGCCTTGTCTTGCACCCCTTTGGAGTCCTCAGATTGGGTAGTAAGGTTGGGTGCATCGCCAGTGCAGCGGATCAATTTTAATATTAAATTTGGGTCAGATTGGCCCTCAGCAAAATGATCTGGATTATTTTGGCGTCTGGTTTCTGCCTTGTGATTGTGTGAATGGCAAGTCCCCACCTCCATGCGGAGAATTGTGATTATCAGATACGGCCTCACTCTGCCTTAATTGCACCAAATTACTATAGAATTGGCAAAGCAAATTGGGCTGATTTCTCTGACTAGTCCACAGAGTATGAGGCGATCCCAAAGTGGGTCCTCCAGGTGCTGAATGAAAAACAGGTTGTTGAGAAGCATTTGGGGGATCTGCTGACTATCCTGGAGCAGTGGATAGGCGTTATAGACTGGTGGTGAGTTCTTGGATTGCAATCCACGCTCGGTGGGCCACCAGATTAATGACTTGGAGAGCCCACTCTATGACTATCGGCCCTAGGATGCAGAATGCTGCATACTTTTCTGGGTTAATCAAAAGTATCATGAATAAATGGCGGAGCTCGCAGAGTGGGTTTGGGTGAAAAAGCTTTATTAAACATAGGGTAAAGAATGGACTGACAACTACTGTTTATAGAGATAGTTGTCTTATATATGGGAAGAGGGGAAAAGGGGCCTTAGAATATGTTTTCTTTGGCAGCAATGGCTGACATACTTGAGGGTACTCTGTTGGGGTTCAGGGCCTAATCATCCGCTTATGCACAGGTCACCAAAGCTTTGGCAACGTAAGCGTTGGATCTGCCAGGGAGGGACCCTCACTGATCCAAACATAAGTGGATTAACCCGGATGGAAGGTGCGGCTGAATTGGGTCCCACCAGGGTCAATTTCGATAAAATTTTAAAAATATTTTTTTATTTTCTTAGAAGCAGATTTATGACTTGAATTGGCTTTCCCGGACCCAGAATTTCGAATTCTGTGTCCCAAACCCGGTTTTCTGACTTGGGAGCCTTTTTTGAATTTTGGGGCTCATTTTCTTAGAGCCTAAAGACATAAAGGATGGTGTAGTGGGGCTCAGAGGAAGTGAAAGCTGCTTTGGAAGGCCTCTGGCTTTGCATTACCTCATTGAAGACCTCTGTTATCTTCTTAATCAACTCAGAAGCAACCAAATGGGGTACTGTGGTGGGGTCTTTTGGTGCCAATGCAGTGACCCAAAGTTCATCCACTACATGGCCCAAGTCCCCCAATTGAGCCAAGGGCTCCACAGGGTCATTAGGTCCTTTCTTCTTCCTAAAAAGAACTTTTCCCGATCTAACCCAAGAGGTTGGGTCTCAAGACTTACAGATTGGGGCTTATTGGTGTTAAAATGAGATGTCCTGATGGGTTTATGTAGTTTGGCTGGGATTTCCTATATAGCCTCTCTAATGTGTAGGAGGGACGTTAAGTTATACCTTACCGCTTTAAGATAAAGTAAGATACTAGCCATATGTTTAAATTCTGAAAATGCAGCGGTTATGGCATCATATAATGTAAGATGATTCCCTACAACCAGAGTTTGAGCCTCAAGAAAAATTTGGTGGGCGAAGTTGCTGATAGTTTCCCCTCAATTAAGGTTGATACTCATAAAGATTTAACTTTTGGTTAGTTAAGGTTAAGTCGCTCCCTAATTCCCAAAGCAAAGCATCCTTGGCATTGGTCCAAGTATGGTATTGCATCAGATGGGGGACCATAATGTCTTGAGCCATATGGCTAAGACAGTTAATCAAATGTTTGAGTCGTTGATGGTCATTTGCTTCTTTCATAGAGCTTTCTTAGCAATATAAGAAAGAGAAAATGCTTCCCTCTCCAGGGACATATTTTTCTTTGAACAAAGGTTTAAATGTACCACTTGGGGGAGTTGGAGGATGAATAACATGAACTTATATGGGGACAGCACTTTCTCCTAATGATGAGGCGGATACTCAGTAATATGCTTGAGGTTGAAGCACATCAACTTGTCTCCACAGATCGTTAAGGATGTCAATTATGAGATCTACTCATTCGTGAGCAGCAATGAGAGCTGATTTTATGGGCAACAAATTGGTTTAATTGGCGTACTTCATTTTTTAGAGAAGTATTAACTGCTTAGAGGTTGAGTTGATGTTGTTCAGTGGCGAGCACTCATTGCTCCAATACATGTACCAAAGCAGGTAGGGTGGACAAGGTCCTGAGGCGTTAGTGATGAACAGGTAAGGAAGCTTCAGGAGAGAGAGGGGAACTCTATCATGAGTAGTTTGGGCTCCTTGGGTGACGCATCCTTAATTGGACATCAAGATTTTTTAATTGTTGAATTAAGTCCTGGAGGCGTTCATCAGGGATTCCAGGGTCACCATTGGGTCCTGGAGAACCTCTGGGCCCAGGGGTCCCCTTCCTCCATCTTGCCCATCATGACCAGGGGTCCTCTTTCACCATCCTGTCCATCATGACAAGGGGGTCCTGGCTCACCTTCATGGCCGTCTAACTGGGAGGTTTACTCTCACCAGGCCCTCCTTGAAACCCAGAGTTATAGAATCTATCCTGGCCTTCTTTTAATTTGTAGATCACCTTATACAAGGTTTGGAGGCTTTCATCAACAGAAGTGATAAAATTGTAAAACTCAGAGTGTTTTTGCAGGCACAATTTACAACTTTTTATGGATAACAACCTCTAGTTACAAAACGAGTTGTGAGTTGGTTTGGAACGAAATTCAAGATTCATTGATCCAAACGGATGAGCACATCTTGTGTTTCATTATTAAACTGCCGATTTTCCATAATAGTGGTTTGGTTTTCATTGCTGAACTGGGAGCCAGAATGATAGAGTTGGATAAGCAGTGAGTGTATGGTCTCCAATAGCTGCAAGTTGCGGAGTAATCCTTGATGATGAACCCCACTACTTTAAGTAAATGGTATAAAGTAGGACAGACAAATTGATGCAAGTAGCATTCCGTACATCCAGCTCCAACTTAGTCTATATCCAGTGAAGAACTTTGGACTAGGTTCATCATATAGCTGGCATGGGAAAGAGCTCTTCTTCTACTGGCTCAGCCCCCAGGGAAAAAGGCCCCAGATAAGAGGAGCTGGAGGGCCCCCCGCAAAATCAAACAGATGTAAGTTATAGTGGCTGACAGATGGAGCATGGATTGTTATTTCCATAGAAGAGGGGAAAATCTCATAGTTGGTCGCTTTATCCCCAACATTCATGTTAATTTCCAGTCACTGAGATGGGTGGCTTCAAAATCTGAGGAGTTATCCAAAACAGAATCGTTATTATCCATATTTGCTTTTGTTGTTTGTGTTTTTTAATAACTTTCACCATGAACTTGGGGTGCAACTGGCAGGAATCACCAGTTGAGTCAGTATCATGGGTTAGTACCTCAGATCCCTTTTATTCTTTGAGGGCTGAATGACCCAAAGTTTGAGGGTGTTAGTTTCCAACCAGGGTTGCTTCTCTTGTTCAAGAAGTCTTGTCTTAATCCAGATATTGATTCTGGTATGGTAATTCTAAATAAAAACAATTTTCACTTAAAATTGAAAAAAGGGGAGAAAAAGCATAAAGTTTATTATTCAATACTTGCTTTTTAAGGGAAATCGAGGGATTTGAGCAGGGACCATCTAAGCCATCCAAACCTAGATCTAATGGATAAACCAATCAGGGATTTGGTGCAAGCCCCAAAATATTTTAGTCAATCTGATAGAGCTCGCCTCATAGCTCGGGTTTGAACCCTGACGTTGGGCAACTCTGAGGAAGCAGAATTCTGTAATGTCAGTTGTGGTTTATTGCCAATTTTGGTCATAGTCAACTTTCATTGAGGATGATGCCCAACAGAAGTTTGGGCTCATGGGTCGAATTAGGAATGATCACCAACCTCAATAGCTGTCAATTTTCATCAGGGATTATCCTCAACAGAATTGTGGGCCTTGTGGTCAGTTCAAGATCGATTCCCATTATCCAAAAATATCCAAAACTGCCATTTGGGTGAGAATCCCGACATTTTTGTTTATTTGCAACAGCACAGGACATAAATGGCTGGGATGTAGTAATCATAAGAATATCAATTGGGCTAGAACCTAAAAGGGGAACAGGCTCATAGTGGAATAAATTTCCTCAATTGCAGATTGTTGTAATGTAACCAATACAGGAACCAGAGGGTTCATTGGTACCTGTTGTTGGAATTCATCAAGTTATATGCTTGCTGGTGCTGAATTAGCCAGATTTCTACAAAACACTTAAAACTAAATGTAAATACTTTTTAATATAAGTTATTATTGGTTTTTAGAGGTTTTTTTATTAGTGGCGGCAGAGAAACAAAAAACTAACCCTCTCAATAACTTACTAATTAGTATCTAAACTGTATCAAGGTTCAAAGGGAAATCAATGCTAAGTTTGGAATATCTTAGTAAAGTCCAAATTAGGGAATATGGGAAATGACCTATCAATTCTTGGGAAACTCGCCTCACTTTTGCAGGATAACTGGAGGAAAGTTGGTTGCAGGTAGAATCAGTCCTTTGGGCAAGGATTTGATATATCTGATCCAAACACCATGAGGGAAAATTTTACACCTGTTGGGACCCCCTCCAAGGCTATAAAAGTTGGTGGTCCCTGCGTAGGTGGTTTGATTAAGTTGGTAATGGAATGGGGAGGAACCTTGGATGGAATCACCTGATTCCGCCGCATGATTGGTGCAATCTGACTGCCCAAACTCATGCTATTTGCCTGAGAGTTATTTGACTAAAGTGTTACCCCAATTTGAGGGTTTCCACCAAGAATTGACCCTGGACCTTCAGCCAAAATTCTTGTTATTTTCGCCTAAACCACTTTTATCCTGATATTAGACTTGTAAATGTTTGACATCACCCCCTTTTAGCCTATTGGCGCCCAAAATATTCTTCTCTCAAAGCTGATAGGGCAATTGTCCAACATCACCCCCTCAAGAATGTTGGGGGAGAATAGGGCCGTAGGAAGCAGCCATGTACTCGGTTGATGATAATCCCTGTAGCCAGATATTTAATAGAATACTCCGCACCTCTTTAGTAGGTGATAACAAAAGGGCCTTCGCCAGATTGACCCAAGCTTACCACTTCTAGGATTATTGCTGTTGTGATAATATAGAGCCATGTCAGACACTTGGAAGGAAGGTGGAGGGGGTTCAGAGCTCATTGGCAGCCTGCCCTTCTTTAGTCACCATTTTCTAGAGTGGTCATAACCTCATATTGGGGATGGATGTTGCGCTGAGCCAATCTTCTCATGGCTTTAGCAGGTTCCTCAACGTTATAGGAGAAAGCATCTTTACCTAATAGGGCAGGTATTCCAGGTTACCACCCATATAAGACACTGAATGGGGACATTTTCAGATATGGTGATAACTAATCCGGTAGGCCATAAGACATTGGGTAGGATTGATCCCAGTGAAGTGGATCAGAAGATGCCATTTTTTGTAAAATGGAGACCAATGTTCCATTTGATTTCTCCACAGTCCCTTTGGTGGAGGAGTATTCAGAGCTGAGAAGAGTTGTTGGGCTCATATGGAGGTAGCCAGGAATTTTACTACTCTAGAGGTGAAGTTCTTACCATTATTGCAGAGTAGTACTTGGAGACAGCCATGGCGAGTGAAAATAATTTAATGTAGGAACGTTGCTGTGGCCTTGGCCATTTGAGCAGGAAGAGCCACGGCTTCAATCCACGTACTGAAATAGTCAATGAATACTAGGATATATTGGTTTCCACCAGTAGTCTGTGGGAGGGGACCTACCACGTCTAGGCTGATGGTGTAGAACGGTTGGTGAGGGTAGTTGGTTGATAATGGTATCTAGTCTTAAAACTGAATTGCTTCTTACATGTGAGGCAGGCCTCCAAAACTTTAACAATAGTTTTCCATGATTCCTTCCCAATGTTACTGATCCCTAATTTAATCATATAGTTTCTTTGCTCCCCTCATGTCCTAGGGTAGAGCGAGCTTCCAGAATAGCAGGTACACGTTCTGAGGGTCGAAGGTAAGGCAGCCACTTTGCCCCTCACCTGTTCAACTTCCTGCTCTTCACATTGATGTTGCGGGAATGTCAGGATAACATTTTCTGGACAGGCTCATTCTCATCCTCTCAGAAATTGGGGGTCATTAGGAGGTTATATAACCTCTCCGCCTCACTATTATCCAATTGAAGGACTGGCAACCAAGTTAATCTATCAACATACATGTGACAGGTTCCAGCACAGTGTTCAATCTTCATGTCATAACTCTTGAGCTTTAGATCCCAGCGCACTAACTGACCAGTAGGATCCTTCATGTTCTGTAACCATTTCTAAGAAGTGTGGTCTGTAACCACAGTGAAGGTAGTCCCATACAGGAAAGGGTGGTAGTGCTTCACAGCCAACAAAAAGTAAGGCACTCATTCTCCGTGAAGCTGTAGTTGCGTTCCGCCTTTGAAAGCATCTCACTGAAATAGGACACAGGATGAATACACTGTCTTTATCCAATTTAGATAAGATGGCATCAACAGTGTAGTCTGAGGCGTCAGTAAACAAGATAAATGGGTTGCCATAGCCGAGGTGCCTAAGGATAGGACGTTGTTGTAGTAGTTGTTTCAGCGTCTCAAAATCGGCCTTCTGTTCAGCACCTCAATGGAAAGGGGTGTTCTTAGTTAGTAAGCGGATGAGGGGCTCACTGAGTTGGGCGAACTTAGGGATGAACTGATGTAATACCCCATCAACCCTAGAAATACCTGAATATCCTTCAGATTTTTAGGGGGAGCCATTTTTGATATCTATTTGACCTTATCTTGTATGTGTTGGATTCTCTCTTGAGAAATGGATTGTCCAAGGAAATCCAATTTCCTTTTGATGAAAGTACACTTTAAGGGTTTTAACTTGATATTTGACTTACTTAAGCGTTGAAAATCCTCTTCAAGTAATCAAGAAATTCAATGAAGGTTTTTGAGAACATCGTGATATCATCAATATAGAAGTTGACACAAGTTAACTTGTAGTCCTGCAAGATGTGATCCATAGCGCACTGTAAAATTGCAGGTGCGTTGCACAACCCTTGAGGTAATCGTGTTGATTAGAAGAGACCCTCACTACAACTAAAAGCACATTTCTCCTGGTCTTGAGAAGATAGGTCCATTTGCCAATAGCCACTAGCCAAGTCCATTGTGTAGAAGAAGTTAGATCTGGAGAGTTGTGCCAGAGCATCATCAATGCAAGGGATAGAAAGAAATTCCTTTTGTGATGTTATTTAATTTGTGGTAGTCCATGACCATCCAATGACCTCCATTCTTCTTTTTAATTAGCAAAAGGGGGGGAAACCAAGGGATTTGCGAAGGAACTAGTAACCCCGCGTTTTGTAGCTTCTTGAGCTCAGTCATCATCTGCTGCTCTTACTCCTTTGACTGCGTTAAGGTTTGGACCAAATAGGATGAGCATCACCCACTCAATGGAGTGGCTCCAGTCCTTCATGTGGCCATAGTTATTATCCAATTTAACGAATATGTCACTGAATCCTTCTAATAAAGTGTGAACTTTATCAAGTTCATCTTGGGTCAGCTCATCCTAGATATGGACATTGGGTAAGGTAC
Organism: Massospora cicadina; assembly: GCA_022478985.1. Taxonomy (NCBI): domain Eukaryota; kingdom Fungi; phylum Entomophthoromycota; class Entomophthoromycetes; order Entomophthorales; family Entomophthoraceae; genus Massospora; species Massospora cicadina. The sequence goes on from JAKSZP010008218.1 coordinate 47,953, forward strand.
ATAACAGCTTATCTGTTGGCAAGCCTATATTCAACGTAGATCTAATGAAGTGAATTTGTTCAATGTCATCCACAGGGATTGATAAGCCTCTGCCAATCTCCTGGTGTTTTCTAACAACGAGGTCCTTGCCGGTGAGGTTCCTCAACAGAAGAGTAATAGGCCTCTGGTAGGCTGGGTCTAATATGACTGGAAATACCTGAGGCTCCAAGGGCTAACGCCCTCAATACATATGAGGTGCAACAAGCAGTGGTGTGGGATTTAAAAAGTGATCTTTGTGTCAACCACTCGTTGTTCACCCAGCTTAATTACTACCTCGTCTGAAGCATAGAAAGGAATAACTTCCATAGCATCCATTGAACCAGACAAGTTTTTTGTATTTCGCCCAGAGGTGGTATAATATAAAGGCAAAGTGGAAAACGAGTAGTCAACCAGGCAAGAATATTCGTTCTCTCAAGATCTTTATTAGATATAACTAAAAGGACTTCATAATTGAGTAACAAGAGGAAACCTTGCTTCATGTTGATTGTTCCCTCATACTCAATCATAAATTGAGTACCTATGAGCATATTATGGGTGTTGTTGTCCAAGGCCACTTTGGGGGCTGATAAGATGAGCTTCCCAATTTGAATGATAAGGGAAGATTATGCTCTGAAGGAGCAGGTGTTCTTTGAGCCTGCAAAACAAATACTTGATTGTACACCTATTCAGGCGCCAGCTTGATATTTTTCATCAGATTTGAGGATATTACGTTCACTGTGGAGCCAGTATCCATGTTGGCCATCACCCGGACTTTTTTATATCCACTACCACTTTGGTGAGTGTTCCTCCAAAGTTAGGCGACAGAGCTAAGACTCCCTGAGATGGAAGGTGGAGTTTAGTTTGCGAGAAGTCTTGGGTAACTCCCCAAGATGGACTTCATGGTGTGACTTCGCTAGTTAGGGCGAATCAAGCCAGTTAGGAGCTGATCAGCATTGCTAACAGTGCCAATAAATGCAGGACACCCTAGATCTTTGCTGAGGTATGTATCTTTAGGTATTTTTCTCGTCTACTCCTTCAGCGTTCAAATAATCAGGAACCTCCACTTCAGCAGGTACTTCTAATATTTAGTAACCAACATCTTCATAACTTCCTTCCAATAATTACTGGGGTATTTCTAACAAAAGGTAATGAAGCAATTGAAGTGGGTCAGGGTCATGAGATTCGTCAGCAATAAGGGTGCCTATCCCTACGCTGACATTTCTTTTCCCTGCTCCTGCTCCTCAATGTCAGCTTTCTTTTTCCAGCACTCAGTCTCATAGTTCCCAACCTTGTTGCAGTAGGCACTGGAGATGGTCAGGCCACTTGGCTTTAGGTTTTTTCTTCTCAGGGCCTATAATATGAAGTGTCTCCTTTTTGTCTTCAATAGCCAGGACCCGTAGCTTGGGCTTTTAATCTTCAATGGCCAGAACGCGGGGTCTGGATACTACTCCAGAGAAACTTCAAGCTTTGTGGAAGTCGGCGACATCTAGCAGAGCCACTTTTATATAAAATGAACATTGCGGAAATAGCGTTTGATGAAAGTGATGTGCATCGCCAAAGGATGGTGAGATGCCAACCCAGACAAGATAGTGGCAACAGCGTCGTCCAAGGGCAACATCTTAGAAGTTAACAACGTCTGCACTTCAATTTAGAACCGTTCCATAAAGGCAACCATGGACTCTCATTTCTTATAATAATGCGCATGAATAATTTATTTTCATGCTTAAGCTTTGTTTTGATGCAAACTTTTCAATGAGCGCACCTTACCTTGGACCAGGTGTTAAGAGCATCCTATGAGGCACCATCACCTCTTGGGCCATGTGACTCAATCAGAGAGAGGATATTTTTGACCTTCTGAAGGTCAGTCGCCTCTTCCATAGCATCTTCATAAATATATAAAAATGAAGCGATGCAACCCTCGTTGTGGATAAACTTGCCCTTAAAGTAGGTTTGAATGAAATATGGTCCCAGAGAGGGTATGAACTTCAGGAGCATCTGTCCCCGTGGTCTCAAAGTGAAAATCCAACTGATCAAAGAAGCGAGAGAGCCAATTAAGCTGGTCTTAGTTAGCTTTAATCCTGGTTTTCATGGCGGCGATGGGCTTTTGGGAGGCGGATTCACATAAAGCTAGTCTGGCTTCTATCACCATCTTGTGCGTTTCAAACTCTTCAAGCCGACTCTTCAGTGCTTTGACTTTAAAACGGAGTTGTGACACAAGAGAGCATAGGTTATGTTGGTCAACTTCCACCACCCCCACGCTCTTTTTGAGATCCTCTTTCATCTGTTTACAACTATCGTCGTCAGATGATGGGAGCCTTTCATATATATGTCACTTTTAATCTGTTCATAAAGCTCTCAACCTGCGTCAATTGACTAAACACATCCTTCAACAGTGTGGGCTCTTCAAGAGAGGTCTTGACCCCTTGAGCATCTTTTTCACATTTGTTTACCCGTTGGGCTAGATATTTGGTATTATCAAGGGAGGATTAAAGGGATAGCTCCTTTTTAGTTGAGAAACCTGGACCTCTAGAGTGGGAGTATCCCTAGAAGGTTTTTACAACAGAAGCCGCTCAATTTTTCATCGTTTGAAAAATTTTTGGTCTAGTTGCTGCTCCTTCACAGCCACACGTTGTTCATCCCCAGGTCGTGGGGTAAACGCATGCATCAAGAGGTCGCAGTGAGTTTGTCTTCATGCTTTTCAATTCCCTGACAAACTCTTCAAGTAGGGAGCAGGTGTAGCGGCGGATGCGTTTAACTCATCCTGGAAGATCTTCATAGCCTCCTCTACATACTTTACTACACCAGTATCCATGGTGGTGAGATGCTCATGTAACTAAATAGTGAATCTGCAGTTTGCCTCCACACCAGATTTAGTTGTTCTAATATGTTTAGAGGTCAGATGGTATAATTTATCATAAGCTAATCTTAGAGCATCATGGTTTGTCAGGTGTTGGAGCAGCTCTTTATGATAGGCGACTAATAGGTGTATTATGTGGAACAATTCAGGGTGGACAAATCTGAGAAATAGTAGTCATATTGGTAAGCTGACTGTTGGCGTCAGGTAGGGTTTGAGTCTCATAGAGGTACATTAGACGGTCCTCTACAGGAGAACCTCTTTCTCAGGAAGCAATATTGCCAGGGTTTAATATACCATGAGTTAGGACTCTCTTTTTTTGACACTAGTGGTGCCCAACCCAAAAGGAGGAGCCGCCTCGCATCTTTATTTGCAAATGGGCCAAACAAAGGGATTATTAAATATAATTTTTTCCTAATATGGCACCTCAGCTAACAGTCTAGGAAGCCATATCAGAAGATGAAGAAGCTTTGGGGAAGCTTTTGTCCGGCACCCTCTTTAGCTGGTGGACCATGGCAGACAGCATCATGGTGGGAGCATCAGTGATATGGGGCATAAGGAGGTACAGTTGTAGGTTTTCTTTGTTTATGAGGCCAGAGGTATCCATCGCCTCAACGTATTGAGAAAATTGATGCTCAGAGAAAGTGATGAGAGCCAGCACACAAATGAAAGACTTGATGCACGAGCAGGTTACAGGATAATCAGGGTTAAAAAGAGAAGTTTTTGCTCCATCAATGCAAGCATGGCTCACACCAAAAATGAGCTCCTCAAATTCATATTTTGCATCTTCCTCAAAATCATGGGGAAAATTGGGGATATGAATACTCCCAACAAGAGGCTCCATCTACCCAGGAAGTTGCTGGAGAAGTAGGGTGTTGGAAGGGGCAGCTGCAGCCTCAACTGCCATTTTGTTGATATTCTTATAATTTGGAAAACCGTTTTTAGGGTGAAAATGGAAGGGCCACAATTTGGGAGGATCAACAAAAAATTCCCCAAAGCGAAATCAGGCTTGACGTGGTATAACCATTCATTCTCATCAATTCATTTGAGAGCCTTGAATGGATTGGATTTGGCCATCATATGGACAGTCACTGGAATTGGGAAGTGGCAGGAGCTGATTGGTCACGTGCTGTGGACCACAGCAGCTCAGCTGAAACTGGTTCAGCCATCAACTCAGGATTCCATTATCCTGTTGAATTTGAGTATAATTTATAAAATTAAATTTGATTGGCTGCCGCTTTTGAAGCAGTGCCAAATTTCCCCAAGGTTGGAGGTGGGAGGATCAAGACCTATTCAAAAATTTATGGTGAAACAGCCATGGTCCCAACTCCTGGAGGGATGAGTGGCAGAAGCGGCAGAATTGGAAACTGTAAAGCACTTGCGCTTTAAGTGATCAAGCTCAAAGCACAAGGGGCAAATGGCGCAGCCATTTTAGATTTGCACCCAAAAACAGGTGATCAGGGGTGGATCTGATCACCGTGCGGGGGGGATTGCAAGATGATTATCATGATGAAATGGGTGGATCATCGCAAAGGTGTGAGGCCCTGCCAGATGATCTGCCCCATTTGGAACCATGAACTGCATAACGGGGTCTGTGCCATAACTGGCTAAATATCTGTAAGCTCATGGCGAATGTATTTGGGGCAGAGATGGAAGGGCAACCCAGCAAACTGAATCATAAAAGTGGCCTCATCAGGGAGCTGAGTTTGAATGGTGGGAATGGGAATTTTTGAAAAGGATTTGCAGCTTGGCTGCTGCCGCTGCATCAGCTTCCAAACAGAAGCCAGGATCAAAGTACCCCTCAAAGGGGCAGAAGTCAATAAATCTGTTGGGTTTAAAAACTTCCAAGGCCATCTTGATGATGGCCGCGCTCATGTATGGGAAGAAATCCCCTTATCTGAGCTAGAGGCTGAAACGCAAATTGCTCCATGGGAGCACAAAGAACTCTGGAGCACTACTTGGGTGCTTGCGAGGTGGTGGGCCAAGTCCCAAGGGGGAACATAAAGCCCAGTAGCATCTGGAGGGCTAGCTGAGCCAGCCTGGGCGCACTTTGGAGATAGCTGAAAGATTCCAGATGGCGGCGCACCACCACCCTAAGATGGGTCAGCATGTGTCAATTGCATTAACATAGGTAAGTTTTGGTTTGATCAAGCGATCGTTTTTTTGTATCTATTTTAAAAAGAGCTAGGTCTCTCTTTACTTCATATTCAGGACAGATAATGCGGTGAAACTCTTATATCAGGATTCATTCAAACTGCTCTCTTTCAAACGGTAAGTTTGGGGCCATCCATCATTCATCTTCTGCCCCATCTCCATTTCTCACCCAGCTATTAACACTTCCAGAAGGTGAGCCCTCCATTTTGGTAACAATTAAACTTGTGAAGTACAGGATACTCCTGTAGTGAACACCACTTTGTGAAAATCCAGCAAGCTTTAGGATCGCTTGTGCTGAATCTGCTGGATTTGTACAAAACACTTAAAACTAAAAAAACTTTTTTGAATAAAAGTATAGATTAATTTTTAGTGGTTTTTTATTAGTGGTGGACAAGAATCAAAAAATGAACCCTCTTGATATCTTACCACTTAGTATTTAAATTGTATCAAAGTTCAAGGGAAATCAATGCTAAGTTTGGAATAACTTAGTAAAATCTGAATTATAAAATGGGGATTCGACCTATCAGAGCTCTGGAAACTCGCCTCAATTTTCAGGATGGATAAAGGAAAGTTGGTTTCAGGTAAGGTCAGTCCGTTGGGTAAGGATTTGATATATCTGATCCCTACACCATGAGGGAAAATTTTACACCAGTTGGGACCGCCTCCAAGACTATATAAGGGGGTGGTCCCTGCGTAGGTAGTTTGACTAAGTTGGTAATGGAACAGGGTGGAACCTTGGATGGACTTCCCTGATTCTGCCGCATGGTTGGTGCAATCTGACTGCCCAAATTCATGCTATTTGCCTGAGAGGTCTTAACAAAATTTTACCTCAATTCATGGGTTTACACCAAGAATTGCCCCTGGACCTTTAGCCAAAATTCTTGTTATTTTCGCCTAAACCACTTTTATCCTGATATTAGACTTGTAAATGTTTGACATCACCCCCTTTTAGCCTGTTGGCGCCCAAAAATTCTTCTCTTGAAGCTGAGTGGACAATTGTCCAACACCTGTTTCTTCTTAGGGTCAAAAGAATGGAAGGATACTGATTACATGAGACAGGGGAGGCCAGATGAGAGGAGTTAGGCGCAAGGTTGGGAAATAACAGGGCGCATATATGTGACATAATAAGGACTTGCACTCTGATTGAAATTAAATGACCCAGCTAGATACTTAAAATATATTCTCCCAGTACTGATACAGGTGAGAAGAACTTTTACACTCCTCCCACCCTACTTAGGCACTGTAAAGTGTGGCACCAATAAAAGTGGACAATAACGCAGATTTTCCAAAGTAGCTGGCTGAGGCTCCCAAGAAGAACAATTTTGGAGGCAGGATCCAAAGAAGCCCTGAATTCTGCAACCAGAACCTCCAAAGTAAGTCCAAAAGCTAAAAGCCTGATCCAGAAAGGATTTAACATAAGAGGAAAGATATAGGGATTTTACACCTAAAGTGAAAACACGTAAAAAGCGAGCTGACCTTGATGCTGGGGCTTGAATCACTGAGGACACCAGGGGGATTAGTGGCACGAAATTTCAGCCTGGATAGCCGAATACAGGATGCTCTGCACCCAGTGGAGGGCACCCCACTCTACCACTCCAGGAGAGCAACCCATTGTTGGGCATCTTTAAAAGTAGATGAAATTGCAGTATTTTCTGAAAAACAAATCTGTAACTCTGCCAAGTCATCCAATACTTGATTTGCCACCTTTGAGGAGAGTAAGGACAACATTACCTCCAATGTACAGGGTAAGCCTTAATCCAAACCATGCGTCAAGGAATTTTATGTGAAAAAAATTCCATCACCACTGCATGAAAACATCTAGAAAATGAACAGATTAGCCACACAATGAACAAAAAAATTAAGCACAGATTGTAGTTCATCTGGTATAGTAAAACCCTCGCATCACTTACTTTAAAAGAAGATTAAAGTTTGGTGAGAAAGAAGGGCTTTTAATTACGTCATGAAAGCAGAGAATAAAAGTAAGAGTACCCTGACAGTATGGATGCTTAGATACTGTTGGGGATTCAAATGATGACCAAAGTTTTTCAAGATCAAAATTTGATATCTTGGTCTAATGATATTGTAAAATCTATGTTGGAGATATCCAATTCTATAATAGACCGATGATCAACCCTTCAGAGTTATCAACCTTCTCTGAAGGATGATGCTAAGCTATCTGATGAGGCAGAAAATAATATAAGAAAATTGATCTCATCAATTAAGAATCTTGTAAAATCTGACTATCGCAAGTATGGTATTAATAATCAGTAACATTGGTCATCTGATAGGAAAGATCTTACCTCAGGTGCACCCTGAAAAATCCTCACGCATAACTACTAAATCTACCCCTATATATATCCCTCATTTCTAACTAATAAAGTACCACAATTTTGGTCTCTTTTCATACTGGATTCTTTATTTCTGATTGGAATTAACTATAGCAACGGAATAATAACTTCATTGCAATTGAGTCAATCTTTGCTAGAGACATGGAACTAATAATTTCGTATCCTTTGTAGCACCTGCCTATCATATTTTCTCACGAATTTCCAATAATGGTGCTCCCTTCCAGGTCTGCTTCTGAGGCTACCTGGTGAAAATATACTTTCACAACCATGAATATGTCTAGCAAAGAAAGCCCCTCTTTTAAGGAATTAATGAGTATCACCCAATGGGTACACCCACCAGGCAAGAGATGCCTTCCGCTAATACAGATAATCTGCAAATTCAAGCTTCTATGGACTTGGACATCGAGGGCCCTGACCAAAATAATTATCAGATTCAGGCCGCAAATGTAGAAGAAACCATCAAAGGCTTGATAAAGGGGGCTATTCAGCCTGGTGCCCATCCTAATTGTTACCAAGCATCTAAAGTTGCTAAAATATGTTGAACTTATACATTTGGGCTGTGTTACAGCCTACCAAAATTGGTTTGACTAAAACTGAGATGTACATCCAGCATTATGTACATCCCGCTATTCACCATGTACTCCAGATTTTGGGGTTGCATCATCTCGAGATCCAGCGCCAGTTGACTCAGGCGCAACAATTTCACTCTCAGTTATCTCATTTTATGAAACGGCTTCTAACTTTGGATGGGATAATTGGGAAGCCATTCTTGATTATCGAAGAGAAATCAATAATATACATAACCAGTTAGTGAGAATTGATAATAAAGTTGTGGAATCTTCAGCCAAGAAGTATCTCAGCAAGTTAGCGATGTCACTAACCCTATTCACCACCGTATCACCTCCCTTGAGGATGAGATTATAAGACAATTGGAACAATTGCAGGTCAAACATAAGGAGCGCATTGTTGAGCTTGACGGGCTAGTCCAACATCTTGTCTGAATGGTGGGTACTATCAGAGAAGGTGGAACCAGCCCTGTTGGCCCTCCTGGAACACCGGGACCACCTAGTTCCCCTTCAGTATCCCTGGGACCTCCTGGTGAACGTGGACCTCCTGGTTTGTGGGTCAACAAGGCCCACCAGGACCAGCAGGTCGAGATGGGTCACAAGGACCCCCAGGACCTCCTGATCCCCTGGCTCCTCGCTTCTAATGCCTGATTATAAACCTTCAAAGCTACCAGTATCAAGAGTACAAGCGTTAGAAATCCAAATCTGAGCTATAGCTCAAGGGTGTTTCTTATCATTGGAAGGCCTCCCAATTGACCCCAATTACTCATTAACCAACTTATTAGATGGCGTGGGTAATGCTCATCATCTATGCGATGCTAACCAAAATACTCAAGAAACCCACTTTGCAAGGCTAAATGCTTTCATTGAATGGTCATCTGCTAGATGTGTACTACTTGAGAACAAGAAGGCCAAGATGATCACTCCAATTTCTAACTTTAATCAACATTCTGCGAATGATCATCTTACTCAATGGGTTCATAATTTACAGGAAGACCTCAATCATATAAGGCAACAAGTTGACTGAATTCCCACTCAAGCTCATATTTCAGAATCAGAACCCTCCGAAGTTGATCTGGTCTTAGTATTGGGTGCACATGTTTTGAGTAATGAACCCACTAACTTCAAACCTAACTTTAAGTATAAACTTTAGCCAGATGAAGGTAGCATCCATTCGTTTCTCTTAGTTGATGAGCGTACAATGGATGGGGCAACCAATCGACAGAAGTCTGGCATATTACCTCTTGCCTAAGCCAGTTCACACAAGAAATCATGGTACCTCACCTGAAGGTTTGCAATACATGGGCTCAAGTGAAGACCGCCCTTATTAAGGAATTTGGGAGTGATCAAATCCTTTCTAACCAAAAGCAAGCCTTTATGAGTACTCAAATCAAACGAGGAGAGTCTATCCAAGATTTTGCTAACATTCTACTATGAGGCCTAGATTCTTACAATTCATGATCAGATTACCATATATGATGCCATATTGGTTGTAATGAGTGAGTTCTCTTCTTAAACTCAGTTACTACTACATTTGAAATCACTTAAAAGAAATTTCAGATCCATTATCAACATCAAAGAAGTTCTTATGAAGATTCTTAATGGTGGAGTACACCTGACCTCTGCTAATAACCCTCAGTCTTATATCCATGCAATGCCAACTAAACCCAAACCTAAACTGAAGAAGGAGATGTGCTCTTTTTGTGGTCTCGTGGGTCATGTGGTATCTCAATGTTGGAAAAAGCAAGCGGAGGAGTCAAAAAAGAGGAGTTAGAATAAGGCATGAGGCTCCCTGTGCTGGCCTACCTTCTGTGCCTCCATCAAAATCTTTTAACTCTTCTACAGATAGTTATGTGATATCCGCTCCTGGTGAGCTTGATGTCCCTGATGAATTAGCCAACAAAGAATTATTTTTGCTTATGCTTCTTTTTATTCTTCTTCTAATTCAATTAATCACTCAGTGTTTTCAATTCCAAACTTTGGCTTTGATGTGACCTGGGTAGAAGTCATCATGCATAAGGTGAAAGTTTTGGCTATTATTGATACAGGATCGTCCATCATTGTAATCTCGTCCAGGCTTATGAAAAAAATTAAATCAGCGCCAGACTTAAACCATTCCCAAGACTACGGAACTTCTGGTCCTTCCTACACCAAATCTATAGGGGTTTACTCTTTCTTCCAATGCGCTTTGATAAGTTGGCTGTGTCAGCCCCTACAGTAGTGTTGGATAACAACTATGACTTCCTATTGAAGACCAAATTTCTCATTGATTTTGATGTGATAATCAGCCTTAAGGAAAATTACCTTTCTTTAATTGGGTACCAAGTACCTTTAATTCTATAAGATGTTCCCAATAGCAAAGGCAAACTCAAACGATGTGTTTTCTTTTTGGAATACCCCACTTCTATCTCTCTCATCTAGAATACCGAATCTTAGGACCAAGGACTATAATTCCACGTCCATCAGCTTGTGCCTCTGAGGGCATGCCTTTATATTCTAACTCTCCGATTACCATTCCCCCAAAAAGCTCAAGTCATCATTGATACGGGAGTACAAGTATTTGTACCCACTGATCATGTATTAGAGATCTTAGGTATATAAAATCCCTCTCATTTGGAGGCTTTAACCAGCCTAGGTATCCTTGATCCTGCCTATGATGGGACCATTTTAGTTCTACTAGCTAATCTCACTTCTCGACCTATGCAATTAATTTAGCAATAACTCCATCACCTATATGCGTCCTACTCCTGTGAGTGAAATCTTATCCGTGTCAGGATGTGGAGATTTACCTAAATTTGGGCTAGAAGATCCACCTATCGTTGCTAGAATTGATGTCAAATTTTAGGGATTCTCTCACTCCAGAACAACAGCATGAATCTGAATCTCTGATTGAAGATATGCGGATATATTTACCAAAGTTCTGGAGATTTTGGACTAATAAAAGATGTGAAGCATCAGGTGAAAACTGGTGATACTCCCACTATTTGAGCTTAACCATATCACAAATCTAAAGTTGAGGAGGCTAAGGTCTCAGTGAAATTGAAAAAACTCCTTGATCGGGGCTGTTAACGCCTTATAAGATTCCATGGGCTTCTCCTTTACTACTCATTCAAAAAAGATGGGGGCCATAGAGTAGTTATGGACTATCTTCGGCTCAATGCTGTTACCCAAAAGGATTCTTATCCTGTACCTCGCATTGATGATTCATTGAGATTATTGTCCGGGTCACATTACTTCTTGGCTATGGACCTTGCGAGCAGTTATTGGCAGATTGACCTGGCTCTGTAAGATCGTTAAAAATGTGCTTTAATCTCTAGTGAGGGGTTATTTGAGCCCACTCATATGCCACAGGGGCTTTGTAATGCCCCTGCTACTTTCCAATGAGCCATGGATGGCTTGTTTGGGGATTTGTGGCTTTCTTGTGTTTTGGTATATTTAAAATATGTTACTGTGTTTTCCCGCACTTTTAAAAAGCATTTGGCTCATTTAAAGGAAATTTTTGATCAGATGCATCACGCTTGGCTTAAGCTAAAACCATCCAAGTGTGCTTTTTATAAGACTAAGATGGAATTCTTAGGTCATAAGGTTAATTGTGAGGGGATTTTAACTTTTTAATAAGATACAAGCCATTTCAGACATGTCTGTTTCTAGCTTGCACAATGTTCAAGTGTTTTTAGGGATGTTTGGTTATCACTGACGATTCATACCTCATTTTGCGGAGATTGTGGAGCCTTTAGTTTACCATTTGCACAAGGAAGTCCCTTTTGTATGGGAAGAATTGCAGCAGCAAGCCTTCGATCTGTTGCATCAAGCCTTAGTGAGTGCACCAATGTTAGCCCATCCTGATTTTTCCAAACCTTTTATACTATTTACCAATGTCAGCGATATTTCTATTGGAGCCATTCTGGCTCAACATGATACCAACCTGGTTGATCACCCCATCGCATATTATAGTATAGGCCCTTTCCAAGGCAGAACACAATTATAGTATTACTGAGAGAGAATGCCTTGCTGTTTTGTCTGCCATCAAGAATTTCCGCCCTTACCTCTATGGCAAGCATTTCATTATAGTCACGGATCACGATTCTCTGAAGTGGTTGCAACAAATGAAGGATCCAGATGGGCGCTTGGCTAGATAGGCTCTAAAGCTCCAAAATTATGACTTTACTATTCAACATCGCACTGGTGCTATTCATCAAACCGCTGATGGACTTTCTTGATTGCCTATTCTAACATTATTTTCTGCTAAATTTTCTCTCTCGTTGCAATCAGTTTTGCAAGTTATTCAATTCAAGTCTGAATCTAGCTTGATAATTTCACAGAGGAGATTAGTCTGCGCCCATGTCAGGGAGCAGTTGGGTAAGTAAGGTAAGAGGCACAGGTGGTAGGCCCGCGACCTCTAACCTTTGTAAACGCCCCAGAGAAACCGGCAGATAGATAAAAATAAAAAACCAGTGGTAACTATTTGCCCAGAAATCCTCACTTGGCAGGCACGATGTAACCAGTACATCAACACGCCACACTCTCAACCACTCTCGTTGGTGGAATATGGAGTCCAGGTGTTCCTGGATATCTATAGACAGCTTTATGGGAAAAGTTTTGTGGGGATGTGCACACTTATTTCCCGACCGCGGTGTATGTCACACCTCACTCCATGTCACACAGTTGGCTGGTTCTCGGTTTCAAAAACAAGGAGGCAGCAGACAAAACTGCTTCAGTGCGCGTTGTGATTGACCTCCCTGAAGGGCAGCGGGTCATCAAAACCAAGCGCACCAGATGGACAAAATCCAACCAAATTTTCCTCACATTCGACTTTTTGCCCACTACAGTCAAGCATGCCATTCTGGAGCAGCACCTGAAAGATGGTCTCATTGTATATGGCAAAATACAGTCCTTCGAGATGCAATGCTTTATGCTGATGCCACACCTGTGCATTGGCAAAGCCATTGCAGTTCTGACTCCAACTGAAGAGATCATGAGGGACCTAACCCAGATCCCGCACTTTACTTATGTTAATATCGAAGGGCATACCACCCACCCTTTCCAGGTAACCGTAGACAGCGCACCCCCCATCTGCACCCACTCTGATGCGTTCAGCCATAAGGCATATGCATGCCCCACCAAGGAGGGCATCACATTCTAAGAGCACCCCTCGGCAGCCATGGCCAATGGGGAGGCGCACTATGAACCAACCACCAGTACCAAAGAGGCCTTCCCATGGGGAGCACAAGGCTGCTACTTACTAGTAAAGCCTGTCTCCCCTCAAGAGCAAAAGAAGGCCAAACAAGCCCGCAGGGCCGCGGCCAAGGAAGTGGCCAAAGTCGCCTCCACTATCCCACACTCCCAACGCCAGGAGGAAATTGAAACCTTTGTGGTGGAAGCAACTTAAGAATCCCTCAACCAATCAGATTGGGAAGCCCAAGCCAATTGGGCCACCCAATCTGAGGATCCGATGGGTGACTCAATCTCACCTGACTTTGCAACCAAGCCCCAATTGAAACTGACTTGGTCTCCAACCTAACTGAAAAAAAGTTTTGACCCTAAAATTGGTGCACCAAACTCATCCACACCACAAAAAAATTATTCAACAACGAGGAAACAAAAAGCGAAGGCAAAAGCCAACGCCAACCTGTCTGCTAAAATTAGCAAAGCTATTGATAGTATTGCTGCAAACACCCGCACCACTGTGAAGGCCTGTGGGGATCCAGAGGAGGCTGGTGGGCCTGGGTGCCCACCCCCTCGCACCTAAGGTGTGATGGGGGAAGTCTTCACTTTAGGGACGTTGAATATTGTCAGACTCAAGGCCTCGCCATCCTGGGCTAGGAAACTGAGTTTTTTACAAAAAAATTTACCCATGGACATCCTGGCCATCCAGGAGTCCCACTGTCTGCGAGGTTCTGAGGATGCTTAGAAAACCATGCTCCTCCCTTCCCTATCCTTCTGGTCTGAGCACTGTGGGGTGCTTGTTCAGAAAAACAATTTTTTAAATTTTTATCATCAGAATCCTTCCTCAATGGCTGAGTCCTCATTGTTACATTTTTGTGGGCTGATGTGGCGCACACTATCATCAACATTTATGCCCTGACCTGTGCATGAGAGCGTAGGGAATTTTTCTCATTGGTCAAATCCCTTCCGTTATTCCCTGACCCTTTCATAGTTGGTGACATGAACTGTTGGCTAAGCACACCCATGGACTGTTGGCCTTCCTCATCCCACGCCCTCCAGGGTCACATAGAACTTCGCATTCTAAAGGCCACCCTTGGGTTATTAGACGCGCTGCCGCAGCAATCTCTGCTGCTTAAAAACAAGACGCGCCCCCACGTCCACAATGGCCAATTAAGGTCCATGACCTGCATTGACCTTATTTTCACACCGGCGAAATTTTGATCTCATATTTCCCACTTCCACATATCAAAAATTGATTTCTCTGACCACTGGCTAGTCTTGATACCCTACCACTTACCCATCACAGTGGCTAGGGCTCCGCATTGGTGCAAACTCTGCCCACCCGAATTTGCATCGCCAGGATTTTCCACTTGGGTGGAATCAGCAACTTTGACAAAAGAGTTTATTACACCGTTTTGCGCAGACCCAATTTCCACATGGTCAGCCTTCAAAGAGGATACCATCTGCCACACTTGCCAACTCTCCTCCCGACTCTCACAAGCTACATCAGCCATCATCTTGCGCGCTCTGGCAGAGTTGGCACACCTGGAGTCAACATCCCAGCCACAGGCTACAGCCCTGCTTGGGGCCAGAATTGGGCAGAAGCAGCCGCCCACCTCAATGCGCTTGAAAGGCAACACAAACATTGGGTTTGTGTTCAGTACAGGGCCAAACACATTACAGAGGGTGGCATGTGATCCGCATATTTTTTGAAAAATTCTTTGCATCGCACCAGAGTGTGGCCTGCACACAGGTGCAGAGGTCGGATAATTCTGTAGCGGATAAGCCAGCTGAAGTGGCAATCGAAATACAAAAGTATTACTCCAAGTTGTACCAATCCGATCCAATTCAGCTGGCTGAAATGGCGAACTTTCTTGATAGCACTCACATCTGCACCATTTTCCAATACCCGGACTTAATGAAATTGATTACTCTGAACAAACTCTGGTCCACCATCTGCAGTGTACCAAATCGGAAATGCCCAGGCCCTAATGGCATTCTGTGTGAGTTCTATAAGAAGTACTTCAAATATCTATCCCCACTGCTGTTAGACTCCCTTAACCAGAGCCTTCTGGATATGCGCCTTCTACCAGAAGGGCAAGAGGCCTTCACCATCACACTCTTCAAGAAAGGGGATAAGCTAGACCTAGCCAATTGGCACCCCATTTCTTTAACTAACATGGATACAAAAATTTTAACTAAAATCATGGTTAACCATTTAGGGATTCTAGCTTCTGCCACCATCTCCCCAGAACAATTTGTTTATACCCAGAAGGTCGATTTGGGACAACGTGCACTCTGTGGCTAATGCATGCCAGTCCACGGCCTCTGGGGCAATTGTATTTTTTGACCAACAGAAGGCCTATGATAGAGTAAACTGGGAATACCTCAGGGCCTGCCTCCACAAATTCCGCTTACCCCCTCGCTTCATCAGCTGGGTGATGCTGCTTACAGAATCTGCAACAGTGGCAGTGCGTGGCCCTGGCTTCCTCATGGAAGTAGTCCTCCCTCAAAGGGGACTACGCCAAGGGGACCCCCTTAGCCCACTCTTATATAACTTCATCCTTGATCCACTACTTCAAAACGTAAATGCCCGCCTCACTGGGGTCCAAGCACCAAGCCAAGCCCCAGTCAAGATGATGGCGTTTGCAGATTTGTGTGGTCAGGGTGTCCAATAATCAATATGCACGCGCACTTGAAGCTCTCATCAAGGAGTATTCCTGGGTAAGTAATGCTGCACGCAATGCTTTCAAAACCGAAATCATCCTCCTTGGTCAGTATCAAACCTGCTGGGCCCCAGCGACCAGTGCCCAGCCCAGCTCATCTTCTCGCACACATTCTCGCCTTCCCTGCTCACCCCACACCGCCCCACTTGTGCTCCCCTTTGTGCCACGCCCTACCATAGGGCCTATCCGCCATCTGGGCGTGTGGGTGGAGGCAGGCGGGTATGCCTCAGCAGTAATGGAAAGTTGTATTCTAGATAACGTGACGAAGCGCATTGCCTCCATCAGAGCCCACCCTACTTCCCTTACTGGCAGGGTTGTTTTAGCCAACTCTATGCTCCTCTCCAAAGTCTGCTTTGGAGCCCGCGCAATCGCCTTTTCCCTGGGTTTTTTCAAATCTATGTATGTTCTTCTACAATGGTGGCTATGGTTAGGCCGCCCACCGCCAGTGCGACTTGAGGTCATGTTTGGCTCTCGTCATCATGGTGGCATGGGCCTGATCAACTTTAAAGCCCATGCAGCCAAGATCCTGGGCACCTGGATTGCGGCTGTCACCGCCCCTACGCTCCCCTCCCAACACTGGTCCCGCGCAGCCCATTTCAACTTCTCCCAGCCCTGGGCCTTCACAATCCATCGAACCCTCACTCCTTGATGAAATATCTGGCTTCCCACCCATCGGCCACAGGTCCTCACGGTACTAAAACCCACAACAAACGGATCTTTCTCTCCATGCGGAGCGCTGAGTGGAGAATCTGTATTAATGGACACACAGACCAGAGAGGCCGCCCCTCTTCTCAGTCCACACAGGAGGTACAGGGGCTACCCATTCAAGATGGCTTGATCCCCACACGGCCCCATGTCATATCCAGTGTGGACTACCTGGACATGATGGACATCCCTTATTCCCTTGAGACCCAGAAGACTATTTGGAAATACGCACACCACCCTCTGTTGCAGCCTCAAATCTGTTCATATGTGTGGCGCTGCCTGAGGCGGGTGTACCATACAGCTGAGCGCTCTAACGCTTTACACTCATCCTGCGTCATGTGTGGCCATTATGGAACTCTGTTCCACCGCCTGGAGAAGTGCCCTACCTCTAAAGTGATATGGCGCGAAGTTCAACGTCTGCTTGGCCAGGATCAAACACATCCCTTCAGTCTGTCAAGAGATATGTTTGCTATATCCATGGTATCCCCCTTCCACCCTCCCTCCGTGCTCTGGTGGTCACAATCGCCATGTGGACTATCCACACAATTGTCTTGGATGCCATGGCAGGCTCCACCCCCACCCTCCCAGAAGCTGTCCACAGATTCCGGTCACATTTGGTGGACCACTTTCTGGCGTGTATGTTTTGGTACCTCCCACTGTGTCGCCATCAGCTTTCTCCTCCTAGTTCCCAGTTTGGTTCATCAAATCAGACCCTTTCCTCCACACGTGTTCAATCATGGTTATGGCCCCTTTACACGTTCCCTCCTCCTCCCCATAGTGGCGTTCCCGCTGGCAACAAGAGATAGCTTTGCTTCTCTGGGGTGCCCTCCCTGTTACTAAGTTTTGTTTTCTTTTGTGTCTACATTCAGAAGTTTCCAAAACCTGGTCAGCCTTCCCCGCAAAAATAAAAAATAACATTATTTTCTGCTGAGGAGAATCGCATATATGACTTGATTGGTAGACCTGAGCTCTGGTACCGGGAATCTAAGGATGTTATATCATAAATACAATCCTTAAACAAAGATACTCAGGTTAAAGAAGGTCCACTATACAAAAAGTTGGGATCTAAGTGGTTTCCCTTTATTTGGACTTCTGCAAGGACTGATACTATTATGAAGGCCCACCAAACTGTAGGGCATGGAGCTGTTGCTAAGACCCTACAATGGTTGAAAAATAATTGTTACTGGGATAACATTCTGGAATCTGTACACGATGTGTTGGAGTCTTGTCTTATGTGCCTGTCTTGATTCCAATATGACTGGACAATGTGCCCTAAATCATTATGGTGTAACGGGTGGGATCTGCTGAGTTTTTTTGAGTTATGATAATTTGAGCGCCTCAAATTGAGGCGATATTGGGTTGTTAGGAAATCGCCTCAAATTAGGAATCATGAGATTAATGAATGAAGAATTGCAAAACCAATGAGATATGGCAAATTGAATTACTAATCCATGAAAGTGATATCAATTGAAGTCACTATGATATAAGCAAGATGAGATGATTGAGGAAAAAGGTTGTTTGAGTTTAGAGTGAGTGAAACAGCAAGGATCCTCTGTGGTTATTATTTTTAATAAAGAAGTATAGTGGGAGCAAGTGCTCCATATTTATTAAATAAAGTTTATTTCTGTTGGTTCATGGCAACGATCCTCATATGGTTGGTCCCATTGCTTAGTAAGTCGAACCCTGCGCAAAATTGCTTATGGCATATCTCAACAATAATGCCAATTTTATAACAGTGGTGCTCACTACAGGGAGCTCATTTATCAATCACATAAACTAATAAACGTTCCTCAGCTGCTAGTCATGTAACATTAGGCTTTCTTTGTTAAGATATCATCTCAGAACATTGGAACTGTTAAATATGCAGATCTTATGCTTGCCCTGGACGCTGTGCTTAAATGGAAGAAGGAGTTTCTGCAAGAATGTTAAATCAATAAGCTGCCTTTGTTTGATCGTGATGGGAACATCCATAGATTCTTTAAACGATTTGAGTTTGCAGTAGAAGGAGCTTCATATTTACATAAAGCCAAATAACTAATATCCACCCTGGATGTTGGAAGCACCGACCAAGTTACTTGCTATCTTCCCATCAGTTCTGTTACCTATAAAAAAGTGAAGGATACTGTGCTGTGGTTGTTTGGAGGAACTTCAAAGATGGCGCAACGGAAGGCTGAGTTTCTAATCATTGGGTTTCAACATAATCAAACCCTCACTGCATTTGAGATAATTCTCAGCAGAAGCCCATGTGTTAATTAGGGCCGGAGATTTAACTAAATATTACATAAGCATAGCATTGACCTCTATAGCGAAACCATACTATGAGCTTTTTAATGCCTTGGCTCCATATTTAGAGGTAGACATACCTTTGCTTAAAATTATTCAAGTTTATGCCATTTATCCACTACCTTCCCTCCACCCAGTATAGAGCGGAAACCTATTGCCTCTGCTGCTAGCCTTATTTATTCAAAGGAATCATCCCTCCTTGTTCAGCGCCCAGTTGGCATTCCTTGGCCTTATTAATATCACAAACCTCGCTTTCAAACAAGTTGCAACAGCAGTTCTCCTACCAGAATGGGCCTGATTACACTGTTCAATACCAGTCCAACTTTTTGGGTGGCCCATTTTACAACAATCAAGGATGCAGGTCTTATGGGTTTAATTACTTTTCGTGCAGTCACTCTGAGCACCTGGCTAGGAGTTGTTGTAATTGTTGGTTTCTGAACCTACCATGGGCAGTATAATCAGGTAAAAGTCAGCGTGGAGTAGATATGGGACTCTCTACCTCTGCTATTCTAACTCAAAACGTCCCACCTGTACCTATCCCTGCACAGCTAGCAGAAGTTTCTCAGTATGATGACACAAATCTATATCAGCATCCAGTTGGGGGGTAAATCTTCTGACACTAATGCAATTCATGAACATGGTGGAATCATGCTCCCAGGAGCATCAAAACCATATGCTTGCCATTTGTTCAATTACCTTATTTAAAGATGAACCAGATCCATCAGCTGATGTGCTTCTCTTGAAAGGGGTAAATGTGGACCTCCCTGTGGATGCTATTGTTAAAGAATACCCTAAAGTGGGGAAGGGTATTGTTAAGTTTTCAGCCAATGGTGCAAGCTAAAATAACTTAACAATGAAATCGAGGATATAAACTCACTTTTCAAATGAAACTCCTGCTTATAATTGGGAAGTAGATTCTCCAATAATCCTCGATAATAGCCAAGTAACTCTGGTATTTTCACCGTTCTTAAGTCTACTGGCACCAACAAATACAAGACCTTCTATCTTTGTACAAAATCAGGAAATTATTCCTCTATAATTGGGACTACTTCTCCAGCAGGAAACTATGTACTTCTCTTCAGGAAGAATAAACACACACAACTATCTAATATAGATACAACAGCAACAGATACAAATATCAGACAGCAACAGATAGATAATAATTAATAAACTAAGCAACAGTAGTTATTAATGATCAATAAAAAGAAAATGATGATTAACTGATGTTTTATTAATTGGCCAGGTGCTGGTATTATATACCTCTTGGGCATCTCCTGGCCAAACTCATCTATTAGATGAGTTCATTCATATTATGCCAATCCTCTGCTGGTCATGGCAATAATTATAAAAAATCCTCAAGTCAATTCAGCCCATGAATTGACTAAAAATAACAATTATTTCAGCCCAATTGGAGGCAATTTTACTCTCATAATTGGGTTGACTTTGGGCTTTGAACTCAACATCAAAATCTTCCTGATTAGAGCTACATCATAACTCGACGTCTAACAATAAATGGGGAATAAAATATATATGATCATAAAAGATGATGCACCCCAAATTTAGGACGTCAGCAGGCCTCTCAATAGCACTAATTACGCCCATAATTGGGATGACTTTGGGCTTTGAACTCAACAAAAAAATCTTTTGGATTAGAGCTACATCATAACTCAATGTCTAACAATAAATGGGGAATAAAAAATATAAGACCATAAAAGATGATGCACCCCAATTCAAAATGTCAGCAGGCCTCTCAATAGCACTAAGTATGCCCATAATTGGGACATCTATGTTTGAGTGCTTAATTATCGATTTCATTAACCAAACCCAACTTCTGCCTTGTGCATTAAGATTAATGCACTAATTTAGGAGGTGCAATTTAGTTAATGCCGTGGGACCACTTTGCACCCAAGTGTACAATAATCAGCCATAATATAATAATATCATAGCTATTATTAGCTATGATAATTGGGCACCGCAGATGCAATTAGAGCAGTTATGAGTAAATCTGATTTATAAGATTATGCAGATGAGTCAGGAGGATCAAAGGATCCATTAATGGGATTAATCTATTAGCATTGATGGTTTTCTCAAAGGGTTTATTTTTGAGTCAAACATCAAAATCTAACAGGTATTATGAGCTTCTTTGGAAAAAGAGATCAGTTAAATGACCATGTCTTAATACAATCAGATGCATCTTACTCTGAGTGTACTTACTGTGACACTGTTGTAGCAAAAACCTGAGTTTGTGCAATAATTGATACAGGTGTCCCAATCAACATAGTGTCCTCAAAGTTGGTGTCAAAGTTGGCATTAAAGCCTGATGTAGAGCATTGTATGGTGTATGGGACCGCAGGTGCATAAAGCACAGTCTCTGAAGGAGCATACAGTGCTCTATCTTTGTGGTTTGTATCAATTGTAACTTTAGCCCCAGCTATAGTGTTACAAATAATAACTATGACCTTTTAATCAGAACCACTTTTATGCTTCACTTTGGGGCTGTTGTTGATATGTCAGTGGAGACATTTGAGATTCTGGGGCAGCAATCCACATCTACTTCACTTCCAGTGGAATGCCAAAGGATCCTGTACACATGAGTCAAATTAACCTTGCATATGGTGATGGAGTGGTTTTGGTTTGCTATCATTGACTAAAAAGCAAGACCCAGGCCCTTCCTCACCAAATTTATGAATATCAAGGGCTACCGCTTAGAGCTCCTGGCCCTATATCTATTCCCTCTGGACACCAAGCAATCATGAGCATTGAGTTAGAGGTGGAAGTGCCTGCTGGGCTATATGGGGAGGTCATTGGGCCCTATCAGCAATCATAGCCTGATCCCACATGGCCCCTGGCATATACTCCTGAGGCATAGGGAGATCAAGGTCTTGGTAGCAAATCTTCAGAATAACCCAATAAAAATCCACTGACACCAAATATTTTTGCATTCCTACATTTCATTCCAGTTGAGGAGGTCCTAAGGATTCATGAGTTTGGTTCATTGGATGAATTTGGCTGCCCGTCAAAACACAGCCTGACATAATGGAAGTTATACCACGTGAAAATTTAATGAAGTTAACAGAAGATCAGAAAGATTGAGCAGAAGTTTTGTTTTAAAAATACAAAGAGATCTTTGCTGTCAATGATCATGATTTAGGGTGCGCCCAAGGAGTGATACATCAAATGGACACTGGGGATCATCCCCCCATCAGATCTCAGCCAATCCGCCGATCTAGAGCAGTGGAAGAGGTAATCACAGCAGAAATCAAAAAATGTTAGAGAAAAAGATGTCTGAACCATCAGAGAGCCCATGGGCTTCCCCTGTCCTAATTGTCAAAAAGAAGGATGGTACTAACCAAGTAGTAATAGACTACCGCAAGCTCAACAGCATCACAAAAAAGGACTCACACCCATTGCCACGAATTTATGATGTGTTGGACTGGTTGGGGAGCTCGTTATTTCTCCACAATGGATTTAATATCTGGCTATTGGCAGATTGAGTTATCTGCAGTGGAACAAGAAAAATGCGCCATCAACACATCAAAAGGGCTTTTTTAACTGACCCATATGCCACAAGGGCTGTGTAATGCCCCAGCTACTTTCCAACGGTCAATGGACACTACACTTGCAACCTGAAACTGTCATGCGCTCTCATATACCTTGACAATATTAACATTTTCTCATACACATTCTCTGAGCACCTTAGCCATTTGGAAGAGGTATTCCGCCGTTTGGCTGAGGCCAACATCAAAATCAAACCCCAGAAATGCCACTTTTTCAAGTATCAGCTAGAGTACCTCGGTTTTGTAGTTGATTCAACAGGCCTGGGGCCCCAACCAGAGAAGGTAGAGGCCATTTGGAAGATGACTACACCAAGCAGTATATGAGATATACAAGTATTTTTAGGGATGGTTGGCTACTATTGCCGTTTCATACCTAACTTTAGTTGTATTGGAAATCCATTGTTTGAGTTATTAGTAAAGAATGCCACTTTTTCATGGATGGAACACTGTCAACGCTCTTTTGATACTCTTTGAACAGCGTTGATTGAGGTGCCAGTGCTATGTTACCCAAGTTTCAAAAGGAGTTTATTGTACAGAAGGATGGATCACTTTCTGCTGTGGGGGCAGTTCTGCCTCAAAAAGATGATGAGGGGAGGAGCACCCAGTAGCGTACTGCAGCTGAAGCCTGAATAGCCATGAACGAAATTATACTGTGACAGAGCGGGAGTGCTTAGCAGTGATTTATGCTTACAGGCAATTCAGAGTGTATTTGCATGGTGTAAAATTTAAAGTTGTAATGGATAACGCCTCATTACGCTGGCTGCAGAGCCTTAAGGAGCCTGAGGGCCAGCTAGCACGATGGGCCCTTAAACTACAGGCTTACAACTTTGAGATTGTTCACCAACCAGGAGTGAAACACCAGAATGCTGATTGCTTGTTGAGGCTACCGACTATTGCAGTTATGGCAGATCTGAGCGAAATTATGCATGACAAGATGCTCAGAGGAAAGTACAATAATGAGCCGCCTCAAGTCATCAAGGTGCTGAATGAAACGTGAGACAATAATTTCCAGCGGAATGGTGAGTTTTACAAACAGATCAGCAACTTAACAGTAAACTTTCCGCGACCCTCAACGTGGCTTAACGTTATCATGAGCGCACATAGGGCAGTTGAGCATGGTAGTGTGTGTAAGACGTTGGAATTGTTGTGGCCTCTGTATTACTGGGAAAGCATGAACTTTGACGTGCTTAATACTATCTCCTCCTGTCACCAGTGCCAAGTGGAGAAGCCGTTACACTGGAAGACCTCATACCAGTTAGTAAAGCTGAAATTCACTTGGAATACGGTTTCCCTTGATGTCATTGGCCCTCTGCCAATGGGAGCTAACAGGCCAAGTATATCCCGGTGGCAATTGATCACTTGACCAGGTGGGTTGAGGCATGGGCCATTCGGGATCTAGGGGCATTTACTGTGGGTAAGTTTGTAATGGAATGCATCATTCAGCATCATGGCTGCCCGCAGTTTATCCTTACCAACAACGGCACTAATTTTACCTCTCATATACTTCCCAAACTCAATGAAATGAGGGCCATCCGCGGGGTTTCTAACAACTCCATATCACCCTGAGTCCAACGTAATGGTTAAACAGGTTAATGGGACCCTGGTGAACATTCTCCAGAAGTTGCTTACTGATAGGCCCTCAAATTGGAGTACCCTCCTTTCTACCATGGTGTTCACCTACAACATTAGCTATCATTCTGCCACAGGGAAAAGCCCATTTTAATTGCTTTATGGATGGCACCCCGCTCTGCTTGCATTTCTATATGCCTGTGTAGAGGACAGCGCGGAATGGATCCTCAATGCTATTTGCCTGTCCTAATAAATATGTAGATTAGTTTACAAACTGAAGCATACTCATTTAGCCTAGCCAAAAAAATTAAAAGCCAGGCTGCAGATCAGGTACGGCAAAGTGGCCTAGAACAGTTCAAAGATGGAGACATGGTCCTATTCCATGATCAACATTGGTTTGGCAGGAAACACCAGCTGGCCAGTATCTGGATTGGGCCATTCGAAGTCATTGAGAAGACAGATATAGATGCATACACTATCAAGGACCCCGCTAGCAGTCAGATCGTCAACCTAGTGCATGCAAAGTTCTTCCAGACATATAAGCAATAGGAGTCTCATTGTTAAGTCAAGGAGGGGTTAATGTCATGATTCTGATATGACTGGACGATGAGCCCTAAGTCATTATGGCAGAACGGGTGGAAAACGCTAAGTTTGTTATGAGTTATGGTAATTCAAGCACCTCAAAATAAAGTAATATTGGGTTGTTAGGAAATCGCCTCAAAATAGGCATCGTGAGATTAATGAATGATGAATTGGCAAAACCAATGAGATACAGCAAATTGAATTACTAAGCCATGAAAGTGATATCATTTGAAGTTGCTATAATATAAGCAAGATGAGATGATTGAGGAAAAAGGTTGTTAATAGTTTAGAGCGAGCAAAACAGCGAGGATCCGCTGTGGTTATTATTTTTAATAAAGAAGTATAGTGGGAGCAAGTGCTCCATATTTATTAAACAAAGTTTATTTCTGTTGGTTCAAGGGCAAAGATCCTCATATTGTTGGTCCCATTGCTCAATAAGTTGAACCCTGCGCAAAACTGCTTACGGCATATCTCAACAATAATGCCAATTTTATAACAGTGCCAAAAACAACGTGGTGGAAATCCAATGTTTCAACACCTATTTGTGGGACCTTCCAAACCTTTCTCTACTATGAGCATTGATGTTGTGGGTCCACTCCCTACTGCCACTTATGGAAATCAATATATTCTATTAGCTATTGACCATTTTACTAAATGGATTTAAGCTATCTCAGTCTCCATGGTCACCACCAAGGCTACAGCGTCATTTCTTTTTAAGCAAGTTTTCACCATGCATGATAGCCCAAAAGTCCTAATTCAGATAATGGTACTAACTTTATTTCTCAGGTAGTATCTGAGCTTACTAAATTAATGGGTACCTATCATTCATTTACATCCCCATATAATCCTTCTACTAATGGTGCAGTCAAATGACCAAATGGTACCCTTGTAGCCATTATTAGAAAGATGGCTTCCAATAACCCTAGTAGATGAAATCTCTATTTGCCTAGTGCGATGTTAGTTTATAGAGTTAGCTGCCATCATATAATTGGAATGTCTCCTTTCAAAGCTTTATATGGTCGGGATCCTTTCCTCCCCTCAAGTGTACAACCTATACTTGTGGAAGCTACCCCGCAAATTACTTAATTAGCTATGAGGAGACTAGCTGATGAAATCATTTGAGTACAAGCTTTAGCTTTGAAGTTCCCTTGCTGCTACCACCTTAAAGGAGGGAACATGAACCAACGCTAGTAGACCTATGCTACCAGAATACTAAGTTAGAATCTTATACTCTTCTATCATCATAGGCTGGGAGGTAGAATTCACAAACTTAACACCTTATGGGCTGGTCCTTATCATATTATTTATCATCAGGGTATTGAATACTACATTGCAGCTGTTGATACTGGTACTGTTATATTTAGAGTGAATAGTAGATTTCTTTGTAATATGTGCCCTAGGCAAGATCTTGAGGGGGGCATTGTTATAATTTAATTATGATGACCAAAGCTCCTCAAGATCGAGATTCAATATATCAGTCTTATGATATTGTAAAATCTACTTCAGAGATATCCAATTCTAGGATAGACCAAAGATCAACCCTTTGGAGTTATCAACCTTCTCAGAAGGATGACGCTAAGCTATCTGATGAGGCAGAAAATCATATAAGAAAACTGGTCTCATTGATTAAGAATCTTATAAAATCTGACTATCACAAGTATGGTATTAATAATCAGTAATGTTGGTCATCTAATAGGAAAGATCTTACCTCAGGTGCATCCCAAAGAATCCTCACGCATTACTAAATCTACCCCTATAAAGTTCTCTCATTTCTAACCATTAAAGTACCATGATTTTAGTCTCTTTTAATATAGGGTTTCTGTATATCTGATTGGAATCAATTATAGCAACGGAACTAATAACTTCATTGCAATTGAGTCAATTTTCGTTAGAGCTATGGAACTAATAATTTCGTAGCCTTTGTAGCACCTGTATATCATAATTTCTCACAAAATTCCAATAGATACCCTAAATTCAAACCAGAATACCAAAGGTGCAGCCAACCACAGATATTTATATTTAGTAGGGATGGTAAGAAATTAAGGCTGAAAACCAACAGCAAAAGTTACTAACATTCCTAATAGGAATCAAGCAGTAGTTTTAGCCACAACAGGGGATCTAAGAGAGGCAGCCTTTAAAGGAACATACTGCACCGTGGTAGAATCTCTGGCAGGAGAGAGAGGTAATCTCATAAAACAACTTTAAAGCTTAGCATCAGGATTTTAAGAACCTAAATGAGCAAGGTAATATTGTGGTTATTCAAAGTAATAATAATAAGAGAAAGTATAGATAGGACCCATATCAATACACATATGAGAAAGGAGGTCAATATCGTAATGTTAACTATCACTATGGCCCAGTCATTTCAGAGACTGCGGAAAATGACAACTAGGAAGTTTCATTTTTTACTTAAAGTTTAAAAGTAAAAGGTTTGTTTTGGTGGGCAGTTTCATTAAACAAAAAGAAAAGTTTTTTTGCATCAAAACACGTTAGGGGATTGCTGCCTTGAAAGCCTTTCAGGTTGGGAATAGGGGTGTTCATTGAGATCAGAGTATTCTTTATAGCGTGATTTTAGTGGTTGAAACACTTTAGACTCCCAAACTGATTTAGATTGAGCTAATATGTCAGATCAGTTTAATTTTTTATAGCATTACTTTTGAGTCACAACCTGCCTTTCAGGTGGCAATGATCTATCTAGTGGCCTGAGGGTTGCACCTATGGACATGGAAAGTAGGGACACCCATTTTAACTCAAATAGCTTTTGCACACCCAAACCTACTGGGATGGGCTCTTCTCCCTTGGGACAAATCAGAGGGTTGGGAGGGGATTCCAAACTCAAGTTCAATTCAAAAACCTTACATTGCATTTGAGATCTACTAATACTTTTGGGCGGAATTTAAACCTCAATTTATACATTCTGGATTTGAACGGGGCGAAAACCTACCCAATAAAGATGACATCTAGCCACCATCACTCCTTACACAACCTTTGGATATTTTTCACCATCTCCTAGGTGTAGGAAGGATGGGCAGGGGAAAACCTTTTGGGGGCTGTAACCTACCTCTCATCTGTAACATGGGCTAAATAACCCTTGCTGGTGAAGTTTAAACAGCCTTTTTGGACCCTTTATGATTTTATAAAAGAAACTCTTTCCTGTCAAGGCACAGGAGATGCTCCCAGGACTTATATATATACTATCAAAAGATATGCTTTATATAAAAATTAATTTTTAGAAATTGTATATCAGACATAATGATATTGTTTTTATGCCAATAATAAATTAAGAAACGTTTAGTTTAATGTTCTTTTTTACTTTAAGCCCTGAGATTTATTATTATAAAGCACTTAATCTTGATAAAATTACTATAAAGGATAAAAGGAATTAATATGTAAAAAAGAATGATGAAAACATATGATTATCCAATGTGAGATAGGTAGGGTAATCCAGGACCTCCTCATGTCACAACTGGGGAAATTGCACGAAAACATTGGTGAGTAGCTAACACCAGAACCCAGATAGGCACATTGGTTGGGCCCTGTAGTGGTCTGAAGAAGTGCGGGATGGTAGTAATGACTGTTCCAAGCTGTTCTCACAGGTGTCTTCAACTACCTGAGGGGAGATTATGGGTAGGAAGGGGTACAAGTTGGGCATGGCACCTGTTAAACGGCCTCCCACAAGCTGGGGTTGCTTGGGTGTAGACCCCAGGACAAGGGAGGGGCAATCCTGGTTGGTTGTACTTAGGTGCACCTGCCTACAATAAATGCTGTATTTTTCCAAGTTGTCCTGAAGCTCGCTAGCTGCCAGTTTGGCCAGAATGAGCCATCTGGTGGCAAAAGTGAATATGCAAATAATTTTTATATGATCCAAAAGGATTTCAAGGCTTTCTGGACAAAAAAGGGGCTAGAGAGAGCACAACTCTGCTAGTGAAGCAGATGAAAAAAGGAAGGGCTTTGGCTTCTCCCCCCTCAGGGGACTTAAACCTAGGGTCTTTGGGTCTTGTCTCCCACAAGGGGGATGAGAGGCATATCGCCTGTCCTGGCTAGTGCAACGGTCTGACCAGTACCTAAACAGGCTGGGTATATATTGGTTTTAGGGTAGTGCAAGCTACACCCAAATTATGGTTGGGTCCACATTTGGTGGTGCTCAGGTTTGCGCAGCCCTAGTGGGGGGCAGTACCACAGATCTTCATGCCACAAAGTTGCCTGCACTAGGAGTCCTTTGGGGCTTTTTAAAATTTAAAAGATTATCCAATGCAATATTTTGACAGTTGAACATATACTTTACATGGCACTTAGCTAAACCATATGCAGAGATCATTTAAATTTAATCTTCAAATTTCTCTAGTTGTAAATTTAAACTAAAATATAGTAGATTTTTTTATTTGAGGTGGGTTAATTTTGGGACAATTATACCACACTGAGAATGTTATCTAGCCAGTTTAGGTTTTAAACTAGAAACCTGCACTAGGGGTGGAAGCAGTTTTACCCGCTCAGCTAACCACCCTAATATAATAGATTTTAAACTAAAATGATTTATAAGTATGTAACCTGCATCAAGGCAATAAAGAATCAAATGTGATATTCTAACCTAGGATTTTATTTATATTTATAGACTGTTAAATATCTACATTATTATATTTAATACAGTCTAATCTATCTTATACTACAAGTATTATTTAACAAAAGATATAAATTACACTATCCTTTTCATTATATTGACTAGAGATTGACTACTTTTAGAGTCCTGTTATTATAAAAATTTATTTTCTTACACTATAGTATGTTATAAATCTTTACAATCTAGAATACGTTTATTATTAGGCAACTTTTTATAAATTCAGACTATATGATTAGAAAATTGTTAATCTGTATAATAATAAGCTAATTTAAGATAGTATAGATTGAACCAAAATAGAGTAACATAAATATAAATGTGACTTAGACTTTGATGATAAATTTCTATTTATTCTTCACTATTTATACTTATGGCTATTACCTAGTAGAAAACCAATATATGGCTGAAAGTAGCAGTAGTCAATTACATATATGGCACAATCTGTCTTTATACTTTTTCAAAAACTTATAGATTTAGAATAGTTATTTTATTTTAGTATAACAAACAGTATGTTACAGCAGAAAAATATTAAGTGTAATCTAAAACAACTACTAGTAAGGAAATAAATTTTTAAACAATGATAATTTTATTTTAAGAAATTAAAGGGTTAAGTTTATATCTATGTGTCAAATCTACCATTGAGTTATCTGTTTAGCATATTTTGATTCATGTGTAGTATCAATAAAAACTATAGTTAATGTTGCTAATAATTCTAATCAGATAACCTAAATTTATATCTATAAATTCTTTAGGGTTGTAGTATTATAAGTGTTGTTAAAGTTTGTATTACTATTTCTAGTGATTACTGACTACTTTAATAAAACATTAATTTACAAAACACTATATATATAGATAAGAATTTTTAGCTTATATTATAATAATTTTATTTATCCATGGTTGAGCTATTAGTGAGCTCTAGTATCTCTATATCCAAATAACATTAAGTTATTAACTAATATTCTTATACTACAGAGAATTATTAACTCAAAAAAGCTATAGTATTATATCACTTTAACTCAAGTACCAATAGTACCTTAAATATTAAGTGAATATTAACAAGAAGTACAATTATTACCTGTTACAATGTTTATGCTACTGAGAAACTGCTAAGGAAGCTTTTCTTTCCCGTTATTATCACTTTTAGTAACACAATTCTATGCAATTTCTCTGAGATTGACAATCAACCTGGAATATGAGCAAATTTGTCTGCAACAATACAAGTTGGGCAAAAGTGGCCAGCACGAAAGGCCCAAAGCCCTCCCAACCTGCCAGGGAAAAATGCCCCGGCGGAATGTTGACACACCCTCCCACCAAAAAGGGTGAGTACAGCGCTGCACCCTGGAGTTTTGCAATTCCTGCAAAAAATGGGCGCATATACCAAAATTGAACACTCCCAACCCTTGTCCTCCCTTGAGCATGGCCTTAGAATTATGGTCAGCGATACTTCCCTTGAATCATGGGAAAAAATGGGGGAGGCCTTCTCTGCAACTTTCCCAAACACCATCTCAGTAAATTACAAAAATCTACACAGAGGATGGGTGGACGTCAGGTTCATGTCCGTGGAAGAAGTGGCGGATGCAGCAAAAATTAAATTCTCCATAAAAATCAACAATGAAGACTGCACCATCTGCATGGTGTGCACGTGATGGAATGAGGCAAATGACCTATTCATCATATTTGACTGACTCCCAAGCACTGTGCACTGTAATATCCTTGTGGATGAACTCTTTGGGGGCCTCAAAGGTTATGGAGTTATCAAACAGTTTGAATTCAAAAAATTCCCCCTCCTGCCCCACCTGTGCACAGGAAAGGCAATAGCCATTATTGAACTAGATCAGGACGTGGCAGAGGATATCACCCTCATTCCCCGCATGGTGACCATCAACCTCCCCAATGGCAGCATATCTCGCCCCTTCTGTATCACACCAGAACACACCCCACCTATCTGCGAATTCTGCTCAGCAATAGGCCACAAAGACCATGCATGCCCCATCAAGTGCAGGATTGAAGCACCGGAATTTTGTGAGGACAATATGGATGAAACAAGCCCAACTTTTGGCAAAATTAAGGACTCCACTTTTGCCTTCTATTGGGGTGAAAGAGCTGATATTGCTTTGGTTGAGCCCATCTCATGCAAGGACTGCCGTCGCGCACAGACTGCCTGCAAGCAGGCCGCGAGTTCCGCTGAGACCCAAACTCACACCACAATTTCCACGGAACAAATTCAGGCGGATGCCATGGCAGCACAGCGGAATAACCAATCAGATCCTCCACATAAAACCCAACACAACCAAAATGATGAAATTTTTGGACACAACCAATCAAACACCTCCAACCAAGTGGGAGCAGATCCACATTGCACCACTGGGGATCCTCCCAGCCAATCACATGTGATAGGCGATGATATGGAAGACCACTTCAGCCAATCACAATGTGACAACACCTATGCACAAGACCCAACCACCCCAACTCCTAGTTTCTGCCCATCAAACCCACAGGCAAATGGCAAAAAAATTTTTTAATGAGGCAAAAGCCAACCCACGCCAGACCCAAAATCCACGGAGTAATCCAAGCCAGAAGAAACTGAACAATGCCAGCACCAAGGCCGCCGACCAACACACTGGAACAAATCTGGCTAGTCAACCCCATACTCGCAGTATGACTCATGATAAGGAACTGGGTGACCTCAGTGGGTCACCCCAGCATTCCTGATGTGCGGACTACTGCAATCAACATAGGGATGCTCAACATCGCGGGAGCCAAGGCCCCCACGTCTTGGGCCAAAAAAATGGCTTTCCTGCGCAATATCCCCGTGGACATCTTGGCCATCCAAGAACCCCACTGTCCACTGGGGGAGGAGGAGTCATGGTCAACCATGCTCCTTCTGGCAAAATCCTTTTGGACACACCATTGTGGGATGGTAATTCGAACAAACTGTAACCCTCCAGTAAAAATCCAAAGCACATCCTCCCACCTGGAGGGATGGCTGCTCCTAGCAAACCTTGAGTGGAATGGAGAGAATTTTGCCGTGGTGTGTGTGTATGCCCCAAATGATCCAAATGACTGCCAAAAATTCTTTTCTGATATCCTCTCAATCCATTTCTCTGAGGCAACATTTTTCGCAGGAGATTTCAACTGCTGGCTTAACACCAATACCAACCGCTGGCCCAAGTCTAGGGCTATACCCCGCGGCCACACAGAACTACGCATACTAAAGGCAACGTTGGGCCTATGCAACACCATTCCCAAACAAGCCCCCACCCTGGCCAACATGACGAGGCCCCACCACAACAATAACCAGCTGGTCTCAATGACCCAGATTGACCTGATGCTCGCCCCTGTAGACTTCCGGCACTGAGTATCAAACTTTACAACAACAATTATCCCTTTCTCTAACCATCAAATGGTCTCGATAGCGATATTGTCCTCAGAAAAATACAAAAAACCACCAACCTGGCACAGAGTTCACCCAAGCACCATCCACCTTCCGGAGCTTAAACTTTGGATTGAGATGGTGCTAACAACACAGCAAGAAAGACAAACACCCAATGGGAATCCTATCGCCAAGTGGGAAATATTCAAGGCTCGTGCAACCAAGAAAGCCTGCCACCTAAACTCCAGAAAAACAGTCGCAATGTCAGCAACAATCAACAAGGCTATCAGACAGCTTCAACACTTAGAAAACAACACACCTTGTGGAGGATACACCCCCCAATGGGGCCGCCTGTGGTTCCAGCTATTGACACAGGTAAACTCCCTCTTCAGGAAGCACCAGTATTACACCAAAGTATGCTATAAATCAATATAAATTTTATCTGGAGAAACTCACACAGCTCAATTTTTCCGCCGTTTTAAACCAATTTCAACATTGGCGACCTGCACACAGGTCCGCCGAGAAGATGACACAATGGCATCTACACCATCGGAGATAACAGCTGAATTACACTGAGTTTACACTGACCTGTACACGGCGGATTTCGCATCACCTAACGAAATTGAAAAATTTCTATCATCTGCTAATATTGATATTATAGCTGGCCAACCAGACCTTGCAGCACCCATAACTAAAGATTAACTATGGGAGATAATAAGATCAACCCCACACAACAAGTGCTCTTGGCCTGATGGCCTTCTTTATGAATTTTTTAAAAAATATTTTAAACATATCGCACCAATACTACTGGTAACTATGAATAAGTGCCTGGAAGACACATCCCTTGTACCTGGTGGCCAAGACGCATACGTGGTCACACTTTTCAAAAAAAGAGACCAGGCAGATCTAAACAAATGGCGCCCAATTGCTCTCACCAATACTGACACCAAAATACTAATTATAATTTTAGCCAAACGTTTGAGTTGCATTGCTCAGACAACCCTCTCCACCGCATCAATTTGGATTCATCCCAAATCGTTCAATTTGGGATAGTATCCACACAATTGCCAATATCTGCCAAGCTAATCCCATAGGTGCCCTTGCTTTCCTGGACCAAAAGAAAGCATACGACCAAGTACACTGGGGATACCTAGAACAATGTCTGAAGGCTTTCAATCTACCACCCCGCTTTATAAACTGGGCGCTCCTCCTAACGCGCTCAGCCAGTTTTGCAATCAGAGGACCAGGTTTCCTAACTGACACCATCACCCCCCAAAGGGGCCTTAAACAGAGTTGACTCGCTTAGCCCCTACTATACAATTTTACCCTTGACCCCTCCTCCGCATTGCAAACTCAAAGCTCACAGGAATCGGGTTAGAGGGACAACCACCAACCAAAATGCTCACCTTTGCTGATGACTGCGTTTTTAGAGTCTCAGGCAATAGGGATGCCAGGGCGATTGAGCGCACTATTCATCAA
This sequence comes from Massospora cicadina, assembly GCA_022478985.1. Lineage (NCBI taxonomy): Eukaryota > Fungi > Entomophthoromycota > Entomophthoromycetes > Entomophthorales > Entomophthoraceae > Massospora > Massospora cicadina. The sequence continues at coordinate 81,948 of JAKSZP010008218.1, forward strand.
TATGAGTCAGTGAGTAACACCATGCTGAACATACAGAGAAACAGAGTTAATTGTTAAGGGCAAATTCAGTTCAAACTGGGTCCCACCCTCCCACCTCCACACAAACCAACCAACCACAAATCCAACCACACAACAACGATCCAAGCCAGTAAAACCACTATGCTTACCCTTTGCACACCACCCTGCCACCAACCCAGTCCGTCATCTGGGCATACGGCTCGAATCCGGTGGATATGCACTTGACACCATAGAAACCAACATTTTGGACAGCATCACAAAAAGAATGACATGTATGCAGAGGAGTAAAGCCAGCCTAACCGGAAGAGTTGTGTTAGCCAACTCCCTGATCCTATCAAAGTTATGGTTTGCTGCCCACGCGATCCCCTTCTCCACCAATTTTACTAATGCAGTCTACAAGATCCTGCAATACTGGCTATGGTCTGGATACCGTGCACCTGTCAGGCTGGAGACCATGTATGGCCCACGGAAGAGAGGCGAGATGGGGCTGCTCAACTTCACAGAAAGAGTTACGCAAATCCTAGGCTCATGGATAGCCTCCATGACATCACCCAACCCACCATCCCCCCACTGGGCCAAGGCATCCCAAACCAATTTTGCAAGGGCACTACATCTGAGGTCCCCCTCCAACCCGGCGACCCTGATGAAGTACCTTGTAACAAACCCAAACGCCACTGGACCACATAACACCAATTGTTATTTCAAACGCATCCTATACAACCTAAGACAAGGGGATTGGAGCTTCTCCTATGCACAGCAATCTGAAGACATTCACCCTTAAACTAATTATGTGTAACTCCACAGAGGACAAACGAAGTCTAACGTACCTGCCCCATTACCACCCTTCCCTCTGTCAAGGATTGACTACCTAGACCACCAAGACGTCCCATATGAGTTGAACACCCAAAAACAGGTGTGGAACCTCGTCACCTGCCCCCTCCTATCCCCACAAGTGTGCTCCACAATATGGCGATACATGCGCCATACATATAGAACAGCCGACTGTACTTTCTCAATGTTTGAGACATGCGCCATCTGTGGCGGACCCAACACACTAGCACACCGTCTGGAAGAGTGCCCGCCATCTGCGCATATCTGGGCCAACGTGATGCACATGTTTCAACAATCACCTACAACCAAATTCCGACTATCCCGCGATATCATGGCATCAATATGGCCTCACCTATCTCCCAGACACTGAGGGCTCTAATTGTGTGCATTGCAATATGGTCCATTCAGACAATTACCCTTGACGCCTTCAACGGGATCTTCCACAATCTTAACCAAGCCATCATCAGGTTCCACAACCATTTGGCTGACCATTTTCAAGCCTGGCTGTTCGGCTCACTCCAACACAAATGGAAGAAATGAATGGGCACCTGGATTCCAATCTGGTTCCTTCGTTATGACATTGAAAACCTCACAGTCTTCATAGGCGGTACACCCTACTAGCCCATGAGTTGCCATGCCACTCAAGGTCTAGCCACCCACCACCCATGGCTCCCCAGCCACACCAAAGTGTGCCAATTCATATCTTTTGAGTTCCTTTGTTCTGCGCTCTCTTCCCATTTCTGTTTTCCGCTTTCCCTGCTCCTACATATCGGATGTGTCTGTCCCCTGGTCGGCCATCCTCATATTAATAAAAAATATATAGATATAAGGCGATATTTTGGATTTATCCTAGGAAGATATGAAAAAACACAATAGGGGAAAACAAAAAATAAGATTTCATTATAAGGCATTAAAAAGACATTTATAAACTTGTTCAGAGCATACATATTTATTATTATGTAAATCTAAAGCTTGTCAAGTTTTATAGCAGTTTAGCAATTGTGCCCAGTTTAAGAGATTTTTAATAGGATGGACTCCATTTCAATTGATAAGGCATTTGTTTGAGTCCTAAATTTTCGCTCTTTTTTAATTCCTTTAATAATTTAATTCTTCTAAGTGTTGGGTTAAATTTCTCTTTGCATCTAATTCCTCCATCAATTTTAAGCCCCTATATAAAAACAATTCTTCCATTTTTTTATTTAGACTTTTCACTTGAAGGTTCAGCTTCATCTGATGGCTGAATCATAATGACAAGTTTAGATCATGTTCAACAGTTCCACTGGATCTGCCAAGGGTAAAAAGGCTTCATGTTTGTTAATAAACGAGATATCAAATCTTACAAGGCTGTCTTTTGCAAATATCCTTAATTAAGACAACGGAATGGTCATAGAATACCTTTGCCATAATATCACCTCCTTTATAAATGAAGTAATCCTTAATTTTATATTGACAATTAAGCCAATACTTAGCTGTTTAACAGGAGAATTTTTTTATTTAACTGAGGCAAGTCGACCAGGAGACGGGCATTACCAAGTATGTGTGGAAAACAAAGATAGATAAAATTGGGCACCCTGGGGTACTCAGGTTACCCCTGTTGCCAGCGGGACTGCCAGGTATGTGGGGTTGGTGCGCTACTCTGAGGGGTTTCCCCCACTATGGAGCAGGTATGAAGGAAGGGGTCTGTGTGGAGGAACCAAAGTGGGAACCACAATTCTATGAGCGCCTGTTGCCTTGGCCTCATATATCCATAGAGCCAGTCTTGTAAGTGCTCCAATAAGTGGACGTGAAACCTGTTGATAACCCCATGGATGGTTGGGACCATGCCCTTGACTGCATATAAGGCACTAGTGTGGATTGTCCACATTGCAATGGGTATCATTAGGGAGCGGAGGGTAGATGGGATTGGTGACTCAATCTGGAGCGTGAGGAGGCTCTTTGATATAGAAAATTCCTGCTCGTTTTTAAACTTAAGCAGGCGCGCGACTTCCTGCCATATGGCTTTGGTTGGGGGCATGTTTCTAGGTGGTGATTTAGGGAGCCCTCCCCTCCACATACTGCACAGGTTGCGCGGAGGGAATTGGAGAGGTCTGCCATCCTATAGGTCCTTCTCAGACAGCGCCAGGCGTTGGCTCTTACCCTCGGCTGTAGGAGTAGATGGTGCGTCATTCTCCACACTGTCTTCTGTGTGGTTAAGTCGTAGGGGATGTCCAAAGCATCTAGGTATTTGAATCTAGAAATGGTTGGGGCCATACCAAGCATGTCTCTCTGGGGGTGGTTTTCTGGATTTCTTAATTTGAAGTGGGGGCTGGGTCGCCTCCTTCCCTGCACAGTGCCAGTGTTCTCTAAGGTCCATCCCATGTGGCGGATGGTTTGGAGGATGCGTTTAAAGTGAAGGGGGTTCCATGAGGGCCCATTGCGGTAGGGGTTTTAGTGAGGTATGATAGTAGTCTGGGTGGGCTATGTGGGTTGGTTAATTTGAGCGTCTGTGAGATGTTAGTCCTTGCTGCCCTGGACCAGTGTTGTTGCGGGATGTTAGGGGTAAGGACTTCCTTTATCCAGGTACCCAGGATGCGGTTGGCGTAGCTCTCAAAATCTATTAGTCCCATGCCTCCGCTTGAGCGTGGGCCAAAGAGTGTTTCCATCCGTATGGGAGGATGGGATCTGGGACACAGCCAGCCCTGGATGAGCGCGCGGATCGAAGTTATAAAGGTGGGTGAGAAGGCGATCATGTGGGCAGGATACCATAGTATTGGGAGAACGAGTGAGTTAGCAACTGTTACTCTCCCCATTAGTCCTGGGGATTTTCCCTTGAGGGAGGTGACACGGTTGGATACCCTATGTAGTAGGTTGCTTTCCATTGTCTCATTGGCATTTCCCCCTGCTTCCAGCCATATCCCAAGGTGGCGGAAAGGAGTGGTGGTGGGAGGTGATGCGAAGAGTAAGATGAGTGGGTTTTTTCTTCATATGGGGGTATGAGGTTCTGGTGTTGTAGCCTAGTTGTTAGTGTACTTGCCTAAAAGAATGATTTCTGTTTTCTTTTTGTTGAGCAATGCGTTGCTCACCATGGGGTATTCCTCTAGGGTGCTTTCTAGCTGTCAGGCGTCATTGTTGTTAGCTATACCTGCCATGCAGTCATCCGCAAAGGCCATTATCTTGACTGTTGGCTGGCCTTGTGCAGTTATGCCCATGAGGCGTGAGTCAGTTACGTGGAGAAGTGGATCAAAACTGAAATTATACAGCAGTGGGCTGAAGGGGTCCCCTTGTTTGAGCCCTCTTAGTGGTGTGATCTTGTTAGTTAGGAAGCCAGGGCCACATACAGCCATGGTTGCAGATTCTGTAAGGAGCATCGCCCAGTTTATGAATCTGTGTGGGAGTTTGAAAGCGTGTAGGCATTCCTTTAGGTATGGCCAACTAACGCGGTCATATGCCTTTCCCTGGTCCAAGAAGACCAGGGCTCCAGCTGCTTTGGACTGACATATGTTTGCAACAGGGTGTATATTGTTCCATATTGAGCGCCCTAGTATAAATTCAAACTGGTTGGGTGACAGGACGTTAGAGGCTATTGCGCCTAATCTGGCTGCTAAAATTTTTGTTAAAATTTTTGTATCAGTATTAGAAAGTGCAATTTGACGCCAAATGGCCAGGTCCTATTTGTCACCTTTTTTATACAAGGTTATGACATATGATTCATGGCCACCAGGTAGGAGGCGTGTTTCCAGCAAGCACTGGTTCATAGACGCCAGTAAGAGGGGAGGAATTTGCTGAAAATATTTTTTTGTAAAATTTGTAGGGTATCCCATCAGGCCCTGGGCATTTCCTACATGGTGCACCGCAGATTGTATCCCAAAGCTCCTCCCATGTAATTAGATTTAGTATGTTGTAGTCTGGCGGTGTGCTTTGTATTCCAGCAGTTTGTATAAATTTTGTGATTTTTTGTGGGTCTGTCAGCATATTGCGGTATAATTAGGTTTAATAGCGGTGTACTTCCGCCTTGACCTACTCAGTGTCAGTTGCCATAGTGCCGTTGGTCTTGAAGACCTGTGTGCACGTGGTCTGGTTACTGCGGGAGTGGAATTGACAGAAGAAGTATGTCAAACATGTTTCACCTTCCTTTACAAACTTACCTTTGTTTGATACTTTGATTCTGTGTTGGTGCTCTAAGATGAAAGTGTTTAGTTGGGCAGATATTTCCACACATTTGCATCCCCAGTTGGGGCTATAACCAGGTCTCGGATTGTTTAGCTCAAGGTGGTCCAGTTCCGCCAAGGTACACCTGAATGTGGCTGTGTCAGCGGTGTACTTACGTGATGTGAATGTCAGGTTTTGTTGATTAGTTCCTTTTTGAAATTTGCCCAGGTTACAATGGGATCCAAAGTGAATGGGGCTGTGAATTCTGGGTTTGTGGTCTCATGTTCAACCCAGTCAGATATTTTGGGTAATTTTATGTTTTCTGGGTGTAGCTTTCTCCAGGGCGACACCTGTGTGTGGGTTCAGGTTGGCAATAGCTGCATCAAACAAGTTGGTGGTCAGAAAAATTGACTTTTTTGTTGTAAATTTGGAGATTCTTGATCATTGGGATTGCAGAATGAGGATGTGGTCGATGCTGCTCACTGATATGAGCGCTCCCTCACGTATGCTGGGCCGTGTCATGTGGGGAAGGAGTGGTGATCTGTGGGGGAGGGCATCCTGTAGGCCAAGGGATGCCTTCATTGTGTGGAATTTGATGTTCACTGGTGGGTATCCCCTGGGGTTAGGCCATTGGTCTGTGTCAGGGTTATCCCAGCAGTTAAACTCGCCCAACAGGATGGTATCTGGTGGGAGGGTGAGTGTTGGAACAGTTTCTAGAAATTGATTTCTCTCAGCTGCGGTTCATGGTGCATAGATGTATGCTATCGAGACTTTTTCCTCTTGGCATGTGATCATTGCTACCAGGATGCAGCTGTGAAGGTATACGAGGATTATGTAATTTTTATTTTTTGTTACTTTGGACAATCACCCCACAGTGAGACATCCATACCAATTGCGATGGTTTGACCCTGGCTGAGCAGGATCCTTCTTCCCCTTGTAGACATTGGGTTTCTTGGATGGCCAAGATGTCTATAAGGGGTTTTCACAGAAAATCCAGATTTTTGGCTTTGGATGTTTGAGCTCTGGCTCCCATGATGTTTAGCATCCCTATTGACTCTGAGGTGCCTGCAGCCCCAGGAGTGGTTGGGAGGGCCCTCTGGCCCTACCCACCGTGGCTCATTTTGTACATGCTCCACGTCTGTACTCCAACTCTCTCCATTACAATGTCAGTTCCCTTGATCTGACTCAATTTCTCATGGGAATTGCAGTTTTTGGAATTTTTGTTATCTTTTTCCGCACATGTTTCATGATGGTTCATTGTGGGGTGCTGATTGGGTTCTGTAATTTTTGGGTTCGAATTTGGAGAATTGTGCACCACATTTTCGCCCATATTGCAGCTGAATTGTTCTTCAAAGTGTGCATGATTGATGTCGCTTGGTGACTCAGTCAAGTTGCTGTGAAAATTTTCAACCTGGGCATATTGTTCTGATTGGTTGGCTCGGTGTATATCCGAAATGTCCTTTTGAATTTGTCTGGGGTTGATGGATGATTCTGCGTGTGCTGCCGCCTCAGCTGCTGCCTGCTTGCGGGCTTTTTGTGCCACTTTGCATTGTTTATGTTTAACTGGGTCCACAATGGAGTAAAGTCCATCTTCACCCCAGCGGAATGGGTGGTGGCCATTGGTCATTCTGGAGAAGTTTTTGTTACTTTTGTCCATGGCTTCCTCACAGTAGTCTGCTTCCATTAAGCCTTCCTTCATGGAACATGCATGTTCCTTGTGTCCCAATGAACCGCAGTGGTTGCATATACGTGGTGCACGTTCCGGTGTAACTCAGAATGTGGATAACTGTACCCCATCCACAAAGTGAAACTCTGCTCTGTGGGGGATTCTTGATAAGTCATCTTCCACTTTGGGGAACTGGTGATCACGGCGATAGCTTTGCCTGTGCACAGGGTTGGCAGCAGGTAAAATCGCTGTAATTTGAGTTGCTGAATTTCTCCATAGGCTATGAGCCCTTTGCAGAGCTCCTCCTCAATTAACTTACGAGGAAGGTTGGTAAGGAGTGAGTCAAAGGAGATGAACAAAGTTTTCACTTTGTTCCATCTGGTGCGCACAGTGCGCACAATTTTTTTGCCCTTGGGAAGGGCAATTTTGATGCAGACCTTTGCTGCGGCATCTGCTTCTTTGGCTGTTTTAAAACCAATATTGTTCCAGCTGTGGCCCATGTTGTTGGTGGCGACATATACTGCATGGGGTAAAAGGGAGGGCTGTGCCTCACATGTTTTCTCCCACAGGTTCAGGGACTCATCTCCAAGGAAGAGTCGGAGCCCATGTTCCACATTTGAAAGGGGTTGGTTACATTGGATGTACATGTATTGATATTGTTTTATAGTAGATACAATAAACCTGGATGGTATCTGAGTTTGTGGCTTCTTGGCGGCTTGGGTTCCTGGTCCCCCTCCAGGGCGTTTCTTGCCCTTGGGTGCACCATTTAGTGCACCGCTTGATGTGATGCTCGCCCAGGTTGTATTAGATTTATTATTAAAATCGCCCATCTCTCCTGTGTGGTTATCAAAAATTGCTGTTTAAATCAAATCATAGTAACCAAAGTGATTGTTAAGGGAAAGAAAAGCATTGACAGGCGAATTCTTTTTTAGTATAGTCTTTAAAATTGATAAAATTTATTCTGGCCAAGCACTAACTTATAGTCTATAATATATATGACCTCATACTTAGAAGTATAATATAATTAAGTTTAAATTTGGTAAGGTCTTCTCACACAGCGGGTTACAAAACAACTTAGGCTAGTAAAAAATAGTAGGTGGTGCGCTCTTAATCCTTCTGCTAAAATCGGTCCAAAGCAACCAGGCTTACTTGAAAAATGACTTTGTATAGACCCATTTATACATAACCAACCATGTTGTGTGATGCCATTTACAATATCTTGAGAGTAAAGTAGAACATGACTTCTCACTAATAATACATTTTTTCTTGTCTCATTTTATCAGCCTTTTGTTTTTAGGCACTCACCGCACAATTTAGGCGCTGCTTAGAAAGGTAAAGAAATCTCCTGTAACATTCTTGAAAATTTTATCTGAGGATGGATTCTGCCCTCTTACTGATGAATATCAGGGATTGTGATAATACACATGGTTGGAGAAGCAGGGGAACATTTTAGAGAATATGGACTAAAAAAGTTCTACAAATATTTAGCTAAACCTAAACAAATTCATTTAGTCTGTTTTAGACTAAACACATAACAACTGAGGCATGGCTCAAGTTTTAGCTTTACCTCTTTATATGCCCATACAAATTCATATGTAGGCAGAAGGTCTACAAGGGCTTGATTTTAATTTCTTCAACTGGCTGTCCCAAAACTTCTCCAAAAACTGTGGTTCACATATGATATCTACTCAGGCATCTATGGCAAATGAAAACTAGTTTCATAAACTGTACTACCACCCCTTAAGTAACTTGCTTAGGGCAAAGGATGATTTTTGCATATTTTGTTAACAAGTCACCAGCTACCATGATAGCATCAGTTTCCATTGACTTTGGTAATGATGAAATGATTTAAACACTATTAGACATCCAGGTTTAATGAGTCTCTGTGGGGGCTATCATTTAAACAGTTGATTATAAGTAAAGTGAATTTCCAGTATGGGTATGTTATAGCCCAATGAATAGTGTAGGAATCCAGCTTGTTTGTGCTTGCTGGTGCTTACACTACTAGATTCCAAAAAGGTTTTGATAAAATTAAAAAATAAGCATTAATAAAAACTTGGGTTTTATAGGTTTTTAACAGCGAAGGATAAGATAAGAAAAACAATCCCTTCAATATCTGACTGATCCATATTTAAACTGTATAGAGGATTGAAGGTAAATCAATAGTAAGTTTGGAACGGCTTGTTACCATCCAAATTAGGAAATACGAGAATGTAGCCTATTAAAGCTTGGAATATTTGCTTTGCTTAAACTGATTAATGGATGATAAATAGGGTTAGACAATACATACCCATAAGTTATTGATTTAATATATTTTAGACAATCCCAGTGGCTAAAATTCTTTTACCTTGGGGGACCTCCGCCACCCCTATAAAAGGAGGTGGTCTCCTCTTAGGTGTTTCAATGGAATTGGACATTGAAGGGGGAGAAACTGCCGATGGGCTCCCCAGGGTCCGCCGCATGGTTGAAGTAATCTGACTGCTTGATTTTGTGTTTTTTGCCCCTCTAGTATTTAAAATAATGTTACCCTGATTAGCAGGGTTCCACTGAGAATTGGTTAAGGTCTTTTGGTCGATAAAATCATTATTATTATCAAACTCACACATTGGATCATCACATACTCATAAATGGCCAACATTTTCCCTTTTGGCTGATTTCGACCTTTAACATTCTTCTTTTGCAGCTGAGAGGGCAAATGTCCAACATCACCCCCCCCCAAGAATGTTGGGGGGAAGTTGAGGATGTAGTAAGTGGCCATGTACCCAATTGATGGTGATCCCTGAAGCCAGAGATTTTATGGAATACTCATTTCCTTTTTTATAAGTGATGGTGAAAGGACCCTCTTAAATTGATCTAAGCTTACTGTTTCTAGGAGTGATGTGGGTATGGTAGTATAATACCATAACAGATGCTTGATTTGTAGGCAGGGGGTTCGGAGCTCATTGGCATCCTGCCCTTCTTTGGTCACCGTTTTTGCTAGTTTTAGTCATAGGCTCAGATTGGAGTTGGATAATGCGATGAGCCAATCTTTGCATGACTTTCTAAGGTTCCTCAACTCTAGAGGAAAATATGGCTTTAACTAAGAGGCCAGGTTCCTGGTTCCCGCCCATACAAGACACAGAATGGGGACCTTTTCAAGATCCGTTGGTAGCTTGTCCAGTATGCCATAAGATCATTGGGTAAGAATTGATCCCAGTGAAGAGGATCATACGAGGCCATTTTTTGTAACATGGAAATTGAGGTTCCATTGGCTCTTTCAACGGTCCCATTTGTGGAGGGATTATATGTTCTGAGAAAAGTTGCTGAGCTCCATGGATGTAACCAGGATTTTGACTACTCTGGAGGTAAAGTTCTTACCATTATTGCATAGTAGTACTTGAGGACAACCATGACGATTGAAAATGTTTTGATGTAAAAAGATGGCTGTGGCCTTAGCTGTTTGAGCAGGGTTATCCACGGCCTCAACCCACTTAATGAAGTTGTCAATAGCTACTAGGATAAATATGTTTCCACTAGTAGACTGAGGAAGGGGACCTACTACATCCAAACTGATAATGTGGAATTGTTGTTGAGGTGTAGTTGGTTGATAATTGTATTAAGACTTGAAACTGGATTGCATTTTACACGTAAGATTTTCCAAGACGTCAGTAATAGATTCCATCATTCCATCCCAATAATATTGATCATTAATCTACTCATAAGTTTTCTTTGCCCCTACATGACCTAGGGTGGTGTGAGCTTCTAGGATAACAGGTACACGTTCCAAGGGACAAAGGTAAGGCAGCCATTTTGACCTCACTTGCTTATACAACTTCCCATCCTCCACTTTTGTGTTACGGGAGTGCCAGAAAATCATATTCTGGCTGGTCTCATCCTCATCCTGCCATTCATTTGGGGTCATTGAGAGGTCATGTAACCTCTTCGCCTCACTTTTATTCAAGTGAAGGTCTGGTAGCCAAGTCAACCCATCAATAATGATGTGATGGGTCCCAGTATGGTGCTTAATAATCATATCATAAATGCACGAGCTTTAGAGCCCAGCAAGCTAACCAGCCAGTAGGATCCTTCATATTATGTAACCACTTCAACAAAGCGTGGTCTGTAACTCAGTGAAGTTGGTCCCATATAGGAAAGGGCGGTAGTGTTTTACAGCTAACAAAACAGCAAGGCACTCCTTCTCTGTAATGCTATAGTTGCGTTTCGCTTTTATAAGAATTTTACTGAAATAAATTACTGGATGATCAACACCGTTTTCATCCAGTGAGCTAATATGGCCCCAACGGCGTAGTCTGAGGCGTCAGTAAACAAAATAAAAGGTTTATTATAATATGGGTGCCGTAGAATAGGACGTTGTTGTAGCAGTTGCTTCATCATTTCAAAAGCGGCCTTTGTTAAGCACCCAATAAAAAGGGGTGTTTTTGGTTATTAGCTGTACAAGGGGCTCACTGAGTTGGGTGGACTTAGGGATGAGCTGATGGTAATACCCCATCATCTCTAGAAATACCTGAATATCCCGCAGATTTTTATCTGGAGGCATTTTTGAGCTTTCTTCGGCCTTGTCCTGTATGGGTTGAATTCCTTCTTGGGAAATGAAGTGGCCTAGAAAATCCATATTCCTTTGGAAGAAGGTACACTTTGAGGGCTTCAACTAAATATTAAACTTACTAGCCGTTAAAACACCTCCTTAAAGTGATCAGGATATTCATTTAAGGTTTTTGAGAACATCGTGATGTCCTTGATATAGATGGTTACACAAGTTAACCTGAAGTCCTGCAAGATGTGATCCATTTCATGCTGGAAATAAAGCAGGTGCGTTGCACAACCCTTGAGGTAATCATGAGAATTGGAAAATACCCTAACTACAGATAAGGGCGCATTTCTCTGATCCTGAGGAGAAAGGTCAGTTTTCCAATAGCCACTAGCCAAGTCCACTGCAGAGAAGAAGTTAGATCTGGAAAGTTGTGCTAGGGCGTCATCAATGCGGAGGATAGGATAGCTATCCATTTTTGTGAGGTTATTTGATTTGCTGTAGTCCATGACTATCCGATGACCTCCATTCTTCTCTTTAATTAACAAAAAGGGGGAAAACCACGGTCTTTGTGAAAAAACTGGTAAACCCGCGTCTAGTAACTGCTGGAGCCTTGTCCTCATTTGCTGTTCCTCCATCTTAGACTTATGATAAGGTTTGGACCTAACAGGATGGGCATCACCAGCATCAATGGAGTGGCACCAGCCCTTCATGTGGCCATATTTATTATCTGATTTGGGTAATATATCATTATAGTCGTCTAGAGATTATGAACTTTTTCCAGCTCATCTGGGGTCAGCTCATCCGAGATATGGAAGTTGGTTAAAATACATACCAGGTTATCCGTTGGAAGCCCATATCCATCATAAAGCCAATGGAGTGAATTTGTTCAATGTCCTCCACTAGGACTAACAAGCCTCTACCAATCTCCTGGTGTTTTTTTACAACTATGTCCTTTGAGGTGAGGTTCCCCAACAGCAAAGTAATAGGCCTCTGGTAAGCTAGGTTAAGAATACCAGGAAATACCTGAGGCTCCAAGAAGCTAACGCCCTTAATACTTATGAGGTGCAACAAGCATAGTTGTGGGATTTAAATCATGATCTTTGAGTCAACCACTCATTGTTCACCAGGCTTAATCAAGGCCTCGTCTGCAGCATAATAAAGGATACCTTCTCTAGCATCCATTGAATCGGGCAATTTCTTTATTTTGCGCCCATAAGTGGAATAGGCAATGTTATAGCTGAAAGGGGATATTCCACCAGGCAAGAGCATTCATTCTTGCTGGGTTCTTTATTGGATAAAACTAACGGGACTTCATAGTTGAGTAACGAGAGAAAGTCTTGCTTCATGTTGATTATTCCCTCATACTCAATCATAGATTAAATGCTGAAGAGCATATATTATAACTGTTGTCAAAAGTCACAGCAGGGGCTGATAAAATAAGCCTCCCAATTTGAATGGGAAGAAAAGAGTATGCCCCAATGACACAGGTATTATTGGGGCCTGTGGTTCCAAATCTTTGAGTACCTCCAAGTCAGGCGCTAGCTTTATCTTCTTGATAAGCTTAGTGGAGATCACGTTAACTGGTGAGTCAGTGTCCAGGATGGCCATTATTTGGACCTTTTGAATGACCACTTTAACCTTATTGAGCGTTCCTCCAAAGTTGGGTGACAAAGCCAAGACCTCATTATGCCGGAAGGTGGAGGTTAGTTTTTTAGCAGTCTCAGGGTAGTTATCCAATATGGATTTCATAGGTTGGACCCACTGAAGAAGTCGAATCAAGCCAGCTGCTAGTTGGTCACCAACGCTGGCGGTGTCAATAAATTTTGGATACCTAGAATTTGACTGAGGTACGTTTCCTCAGGTATGGTGGAATTATCTTCTCCTCCAGCGTTCAAATGATCAGAAATCTTTACTTCCGTGGGGGCTCTCTAATATATGTAACCAACATCATTGTAACCCCTGTCATGGAAATGGCAGAAGAAGTTTAGACCAGCCTGCCAGTCGAGATGTGTAAGCACCCAAAAAGCAAGCCAGAATGCCAGAGGCATTGCCGTACAAATGATGTTGTTTGGAGCTGGGCATTGGGAAATGACAATTCGTTGGTGTAAGACAATAGTGAATATCATCCCAAGAACGAACCAAATTGAGGCCACCCCAGACCCTGGAGATCTTGCTGCAGGGGTGGAACGACAGGTATAGTTTCAATAAGGTCACAGGTAGATGGGGTTTTTTCAACTGTGGAGACAAGGGGGCGGATCCTTGCTTGAAGATGGTGGATGTAAGGCCACAAGATCCCAGTATATCGTTGACAAAAATTCATAATGACAGGATTAAATTGCCAGAAGTATCTAGCTTGCTGTATCCCATCTACAATGGTGGGGGCCATAGTGACCATGAGTACAGGTAGAGCCCATCCAGTATACAGACTGATGGGCCACCAGGGAAAAGCCATAGGGAATGCAGCCAGAAGGGAATTAATAAAATCAAAATTGATAGTTTTTAGAAGCAAAATTTATTGCAAAGGAAAGTGAAGAAAATTGACCAACAATTTTCTCAGTGCGATGCAACTGATCAAATAGTAGTCAATTGATGCGGGGACAAGCCAGGATTGGAAACCTCAATTTCAACCTAACCGGTGAACTATTTGGGAATGGGGCAGATAAGTTCACTGGGAACCAACATAAAATAATTTGGCTTCAGGCTGAGTCACTGTTGGTTTGACCTCAAACGTCCAAACTGAGGCTCAGCTGCATTTCCAATGGTTGGTGTGATGGCGTTTAGCCTGACAAGCAATGGAAATCCCCCAAGACCACCCCACATAGTGGCAGTCCCAATTGGTTGGGAATGGGTTCAGGATGCCTAACCTGCTTGCCCAGTCGCTGGGTCACTTAATTAATCAAAAGCGTTGCATCAGCCGCAATGCCCAATTTTCTGGAAGAGAGCTTTGAACCCTCATCAATGGTGTCCAATACTATTACCTGCCCATTGGAGATGATCCCTTAACAATTTTGGGAGGGGGTTGATTTTTACAATCATAGTGTTGGCTGAATTGAAACCGTTGGAAATTCTGGCTGATGAATCAGTCTTCATCCCTTTTTGACTACATGGAATCCAAACATCGGGCTGATCCCCACTCAATTTTGGTCTGATCAATTTAATTTCAGCAATCTTAGCGCAGATTTCCCTGATTAGATGTACTAGTTCTGCCAATGTGAGTGTGGGCACCAGGGGAGTGATCTGAAGTGGAAGGGATGTTACCCAGCGCTCATCTACCACATGGGCGAGGTCACACTGGGTAATGAGGGGTACAGCCACCCTCTTCAATACCTTCTTACTCAGGAATGGGAAAAGGGCCCGATCAATGCACAGGGAACATTCCCCGAGACTTACATTACCCTTTCCCTTTTTCAAAGGAAGGGTACCACCGCCGGGAAACTGCACAAGGGCCACATTCTTATGCGACTTGGGTAACTTAATCGCCATTACTGTCGAAATTTTTAGGGGAACGGGGAGCTTTGGGGTGGGATTTGTGGAACGCTTCAACCAGTTCCATACAGTTAGTGCAATCACAAGCCTTGACCCAACTGTTCTCATAAGCCAGATACCCTTTCTAAGTCACAAGATATTGAACAGACCATCAGGACTTGCAGAATGCCAGGATATTCTACACCTCAGCCTCTTCCATGTTTTTGATGATGGTCAGTTCAGGTTCATGGGAACTGTACCCTTGAAGGGTAACAACTGGGAAATGTGGAAGATGGGGTGTCATTTCCATTGAGCGGGAAGCTTCAACTTGAACGCACCATTGCCCAAGACTTCCTCCACCAAATGGGGCCTGAACGCTTACTTGCAAACTTATGGGAAGGGGCTTGTATTCATAAACGATGGGTATCGAGCATAACATAGGAGCCCACTGTTAGATCATGACCTGGTAACCTCTTACAATCTGTGAACCGCTTGTAGTCATCAATAGCTTAGGTGGGGTGTTCCCGCACTAAGGATTGAGTTGACCTAATATCCTCAGCATGATCTGCGGAAGCTTGGACCTTGGGCCGCATGAAAGGCCTGACCAAAAAGGAAGGATTATAACCCAACATTGCTTCATAGGGAGAGTTTTTTTGTGGAAGCGTGAGTCCTATTGTTGTAAACGAATTGAGCAAGGGGAAGGTCGTTGGCCCAGGTGTCCTGTGTGGCTGCAGCATAGCAATACAGGTACTGTTCAAGGACTTGGTTAACTCGCTCAGTCTATCCGTCAGACTGGGGAAGATATGCCGTGGAATGACAGGGGGAGATTTTTAGGCTAGATAAGAGTTCGCTTCAAAACCGCGCCATGAACTTTGAACCATGGTCATTGATGATCTCCTGTGGGAGACCAAACATTGAGAACACATGAATTAAAAAGAGGCGAGTAGTTACTTCTGACATAATTGCAGAAGTGCAAGGTATAAAGAGGGAAAATTTTGTGAAGTAATCCACCACCACCATAACCACTGTGAACCTGTTAGAGAAGGGGAGTTCGACAATAAAGTCCATGGACACCAATGTCCATGGGCCCTCCGCCTGCTGTAAGGGATGATAAAGGCCAATTCTACCAGAGCAATCCAACTTAGCCTGAGCACAAGTAACGCAAGTGGCGATCCAGGCTTACATCTTTTGTTAAAACCACCCAATTGTAGGTCCGCTTGATCAAGTTGATGCATTTCTTATTACTGATATGGCCAAATGTGAGGGGATCGTGATGTATATGAAATACCTTGGGTCTGAAGGAGGGAGGAACCCAAATGCGTGACAAAAAATAAATGAGACCCTCCTCCAAGGAGTATAGGGAGTGTTTAAAAATTCTGGTGAGACAACTGCTCAACCAACTCCACACCCTCAGGGCAGGCCATTTGACTGGCCAAGACCTGAGCAATTAGCCGGGCGTCAGAAGCCAGAGCAACGGAAGAAATGACAGGGGGGACAATTAACAGGATTTGGGTGGCAGAAATCACGGTAACAAGATCCACGTCCTCTGGGTCCAAGGAATAGTGGGAGGGGCTGCGGCTGAGGAAATTGGGAATTACGTTGAGTGTACCTTTTACAAATTTGTATTTAAAGTTAAAGCTACACAGGTCATGATAGGTTCAGGCTTGATGATGCACCAATTTTTAGGGTTTACAAAAATACAAAAGGGCCTGGTGATCTGTGCGGACCATTAATTCATGTTAAGCACCCTGTAACAGATACATCCAATGATTTAATGCCCATGCAACAACTGCCAATTCCTTGTTGTAAATGGCCTAAGGCTGCTCCATTGTGGTGAACTTCTGGGAAAAATAAGCAACTGGATGTTCCAAACCATCATTCTCCCAAAGCAACACCACTCCCACTGCTACCAATGAGGCATCACATGAAACAATATATGGTTTAGTTGGATTGGTGTGCTTCAAAATGGGTGGAGACATGAACACCTCTTTGATTGATTTGAACGCCTGCTGGCATTTGGGCGTCCAATGAAATGGTACATTTTTCCCTGTAAGGGGGTGGAGCGGTGCAGCCAGCTGGGAAAGTGCTGGGGAAAATTTTTAGGAAATTGATGGTTTCCAAGAAACTCTGAAGTTGCTTCTGGGTATTCAGAGTTGGCCATTCTCAGATCACGTCTAACTTATTAGGAGGGATTGCATAACCATCTTTAAAGACATGGTTCCCAAGGAAGGTAACCTCCTCCTTGTAAAATTCACAATTGGTGGGCTTGACAAACAAGCCTGCCTTATGCAAGATGGCTACAGCTGCTTCCAAGTCAATAGCATGTTGTTCAGGAGTTGTGGAGTGAACCAGAATGTCATCAATATATGAAACTGCGCAAGTAAACTGGAGGTCACCCAGTACATTGTCAATCATGCGTTGAAATGTAGCAGGAGCATTATTCAGCCCAAAGGACATCACGCAGAATTGGAAAATACCTTGTTTCATCTGGATCGCTGCTAAGCATTCTTGCCCTTTCATTATCTGAATCTGGTTAAAAGCATTAATGAGATCCAACTTAGAGAACACATGAGAATTGGTGATTGCCTGACTGATTGTCTGCTCCAGAGGCAGGGGTAGGGATTGGAAACCATTATTTTGTTTAAATGACTGTAATCCATGCAGGGATGGAGGGAATCATCAGCTTTATTGGTGAAGATGAAGGGGACACGACTGGAGAGGTCTCCTTAAACATCCACTCTTTTTTCAGCATATCGTCCAACCAAGTGTTGAGTGCAATCTCCTCCTCTGCTGTATGGGGATACAATGGACAGTTAGAATTCACCAACTCCACTGTAATACAAAATCCACAGTCAAATCTAGTGTGAGGAGGCAGACGATCCGCCTTTTCAGAGTTGAAGATGCTTTGATAGCGCATTAAGCTTTCAGGAGAATCAGCCGGTATGCCTGCAGGAGAGATGAGGGAAGTAATAAAACTGCGGTTTTGTGTTTTAAAAAGAGTGTTGATCAGAGGGAATTCACCCTCCAGTTAGTCATTAACGAATGACAACATGTAGACTCCAGGCGAATCTTGACATGTTGTCGGTGCCACCATCCCACTCCTAAGATCACCAGAAACACCAAATTTGGCATAGCGGAAAAACGATCACAGAAGCTAATCAGGTATACTGAGAAAGGTACTGGCCACTAGATGACATATGAGGTTTGGGAGGCAGAAGAAGCCACCATCACCAAGGGACCCACATCCATGTCCAGTTCTTATTGTTGGGCCAACAAGGCACTCATGAAATTACCCGCGGCTCCAGTATCCACCAGGGCCTCAAAAGACATGGTGTAATTCCTGAGGAACGTCCACTGGGTATCAATTGGGCCATTTTTCCATTCCTGAGCAAGAAAGCACCAAAGAGGATGGCAGTACCCCTTGTTACTCAGGGTGATCTTGCTCACATAGTAGATGAGCGCTGGGTAACAGCCCTTCCGCTTCAGATTCCACCCCCAGTACACACACTCAGAAGAACTATTAAGGGGAATCAACAAAATCTGCACTGAGATTGCCAAATTGAAATCAATTAAAACAAATTTGAGTGGTAATCTACCCGACGTTTGGATCTCAAATGGCTGGAAAGGCATGGAGACTGATGTATCAGCTGAAATGCCCAACGGTTTCAATTCAATTAACGTGCCAATCAAACAAGTCACCTCCCTACCAAAGTCATCAGGGATCATCCTTGACGGGTAGGCTATAGCATCAGACATCATCAATGAGGGTTTGAAGTCCCCTGTTGACAATTTAGGAATTGTGGCTGATGTGATGCCACTCAAAGAAAGAACGGCCTAGCAACTGAGCATGGGTGGGTTGGGCGTCCCAAACCCATTCCCAACCAAATGGACCCGCCCCTATGTGGGGTGGCCTTGGGGGATTCCCATTGATTGTCAGGCTAAACGCCATCACACCAACTATTAGAAATGCAGCTGAGCCTCAGTTTGGACGCTTGAGGTCAAACCAACAGTGATTCAGCCTGATGCAAAATTATTTGATGTTGGTTCTCAGGGAAACAACCTGCCCATTCCCAAATAATTCGCCATTTAGGTCGAAATTGAGAGTCTCAATCCCGGCTTGTCACTACCCCAATTG
>JAKSZP010008219.1:0-100529 GCA_022478985.1 Massospora cicadina
ATAGTCTCATTTAGCTTAAATTTAAATATTAAATCTCGTTTTTGGGCCCCTAATTTCCCAGGCCCTCCAAATTGTTTTTTCACTGCAAATTTGACATCCTTTTAGGACCAATTATCGCCCAAATAGGGAATAACGATGTCACAGCTATGGGCATCAAGTGAGTTGATCAGTGCTGATCCTTTTGCATGGTCTGATGCTCCAGCATTGTTTTTTCAATTAGGATGAGAAAAGAGTGAATGTCCCCATCCTTATTGAACTTTGGTAAATTCAATGGTTTAAAGTCATCTCGCCCTGTTTCAGGCATAGGGTTGTACTCCTTCTAGTACTTCTAACGCCTTAGTGTATAATCACTTTGAATCAGCCCTCTTTCCCATTGAAGAGAGTATCTGTTGTTGGGAGTGATGCCAAAACTCTAGGCATAGAACAGATGTTCAAGATATCAGTTTCTGCATCGGTGTCAATTTCTGATGGATCAGTTTGATAATATTGCTCTGAACTACTGGATTCTGATGCCTGAATTCAGCCCTTAGTTTTTCCAAACTGTTTTTTGGCCAAATGGACAGTGTTTTTTCCTACTTTTCTTTTGTCAAGCTGTGTGAGTATCAGCTGATTTTTTTTGAGGTTGTTAGGCTTTTCTTTAAATAAAGCTTGATTAGATGCTATGCTCTTAATGTTTTTTCCCATACTATCTACTTGGGAATTTGCAGTTGATAATTGCATTCTGAGTTCCCAATTCTCATGAGTAATTCCAGTATTTCTGGCCTGCAATTTTGACACCACAGTCCTAATTTTTGAAATTCCTCTTTGATCTGGGCATCCTCCTCATCTCTATTTGTAACGGCTGGTTTTGATGCAAGTTCTTTGATCTTTTTGTTCACAGTATCATAGTTAATCCAAACATAATTCTTGAAGTCCTTGTGCTTTGAATTTATGTTCAGGTGATTTCTATCGCTTAAAGTGGCATGTATAGCGAGTCGTTCTGTCTGAGATAAATGAGAAATCAGAATGAGTTTCCAGTTTTTGACAGCGGGTATTCATGTCTTATACCCATTCATGTGATAGCCTATGGTGAGCAAGAACTTCTGTGGTTATCTTTGGGACTTTTTCATTTAGGAGCTCCTCAAGGGGGTTTAAACTCTCGTGAACTTCATTGGAAAGTCCCATTTTATCCATAATAGCTTTTCAGAATTCAGTAAACTGGAATTTAATTTGTTCAGTAGAGTATTTTGGGAAGATTGTTCCTCTCCTTGTACATGGTAGATTTCCTTGAGTTCCAGATTTTGTCTAGCAAAGATTTGAAGGGTATGCTTGATTGAGGGTTGAACAAAGTAAACCAGGAATTCATTAGTTGCTTGACTGTCTGTGAGACGTCTGGAAAGAGATGTCATGGTTGCGTCACAGTACTTCATGTATTCTCCATATTGAGTGCTTGATCCTTAAGTTAATAGAACAGTCCAAAGGAGGGATTAATTTGTGAAGTAATAATCCTAAAACACTGATATAGAGTTTCCAGCATAGCTTTTACGCTTTCAGATGTAAGATCAATTGGGCTTGTTGTATATACATGAGATCCTTCAACTGTGATAAGATCCAGGGAGTAGGAGGCACCCGCATCAGAGCCTTGGCAGCTGGTATTAAAATAATCCGATATTTCCTTGTCACTAGTTTCCATCTCATTATTGATTTCTCGTCTGGCTGAATCTGCCAGGAACTGGTTGTGTGGTCCATTTCAGAGAGGTCACCAATTTGAGTGAGCACCAGTTGTTAAATTCTGAGGATACCTCACTTGATAAACTGATTCCTGAACGTCTAATTGGGAAGAGGTTCATCAAAAAATCCTCAATTTAGACAAAATCTTACAGTACTTTGACAGTTTAGAAGCTCACTAGGCTTATTTGAATTAATCTGACTCTTCTAGTTGACGTTGGGCTTAATTTTCCCTACTAATTCTGAAACTTCTACCAAGGCAGGAAATATACAATCTTGGATACTGATATTCCAGCTTGTTGACACTCTTTGAAAGAGACTTCTGATGAAAAAGCAGTAAAGAAATTAAAATTAAATAAAACTTTATTTAGACTATATCATTTGATGATTATTCATTAGGCCAGGTGCCGGTATTTATACCTCTTAGGCATATACTGGCCACATATTAAGCATGCAATTTCCGCAAATTATATTACACCTCAGTTCGGTCCTTAAACTGATACAACTATGAACTATTGCTAGGTTTATTGGTGGCAAAATACTCTTATATTTGGGAGGATTTCAGGGATAAAAATCACAATAAGAATGTGCAAAATTGTCCTAGGATCATCTCAATTTGAGCTTTGTCATACTGATGACAAAATACATCTTCTGTGAAAATTTGGCATTGATTTAAAAAAAGACGCACCACTAATTGGGATGTCAGCAGGCCTCTCATAATAGCACTAGGTACTCCCATTTGGGCAGTCCATGTGCAAGTGCTATTATGCCAATTATGAGGATTAACATAAGAATTTCGCCATAGGGTGGAAAATTTATTACAATCTATTACTTTCTTTTTGTCCATTAATTTTTTGATGTTATCTTTGGTTGATCCCCAACTGATTTCTTATGCTGAATAGTTGATATTGTTCCCAATTAGTTGAGACCAATTGGTGAGTTTTGTTGCATGTATAATCAGCCTTAACATGTGAGGATATTTGGCCCAAGCTTTTCATAAAATAATTAAATTTAATTGAAGTTGAGATAATCAGCCCAACTCCATATTTTGCAATTGACTTTAAGTTGATAATTAATGTATTAGCTTGAGTTTTGGGAGTATAATCGGCCTGATAAGTTGGTTGTCAAAGGGTTTATTTTTGTATCAACCACCATAATCTGACAGGTGGTTAGTCAAGAAAATGTCACAAGTATCATTTGACGTGGTATTATCCTAGAAACAAGATGATACTTAGTGGCCATGCGTAGGATATGGCTACCTAAATAACGTTACATTTTTAATCTTCTTCCCATTACCACCCAAGTATACAATTTCAAAAGCAAATTGCCAAGTCCAAGGTCATATTAAAGCTGAATCAGAAATTTTTCACAAGTCTGAGTGAAAGAAGGCCAAGAATGGCTAACAGCCATCCACACATGCCACAGCATCTACTAATTCAAGGCCATGCCGTTTGGCCTCAAAAGTACTCCCATCATATATCAGAGGGTGATTTACCATGAACTGGGAGCTCTCTGCTTCACTTGTGCTGCAAATAAATTTAATAAAATTCTGGTCCACCCCCATACAGGAGCAACACATAAAATACTTGGTAGCAGTGGCAAATGCCCTACAGAGAGCAGGACTTCATGCAAAGCCTCAATATGTAAATTTTAAGGATGAAGTATAATTCTTAGGAAACCTCATACTCAAACATGGACATGGCATCGCCCCCTTAAAATAAGAAGCTAAAGGTCGTGGTCAACCCTTCCACCCAGAAAGGACTCTACAATTTTGTAGGCTTAGTCACATTCCTAAAAAATTTTCTGGAAATCCTGAAACTGGCCTCTCCCCTCCACCCTATAATGAAAAAGAACGCACCTTTTTTATGGACGCAATAATGACAGTAGGCCATTAATCCCATTGAATGGTTAGTGATGCACTGACAATACCTATTTCAAAGAGTGAGGTACACGGTGACAATGCTCACATCACAAATTATTGATATATTATTGAAACAAACAAAGGCTGGCGCATTGTCAAGACAGGACACCCCTGAAACCTTCTCATTTTAAATTTCAAATATGCGTTCATATGAGTCCAATCCACATACTACCAGCCATCATGAGAAAAAGCCTTAAACATTTACGGGTTTACTGCACAGGTTTGAGGTGTTCAATAAATACTTGTTGATATAATGCTAATAATGTGTGTGAGTGATGCTAGTATGAAGACTAGTATCCAGATGAGTTTTCAAAACCTATTATTTCCGCTCAGGTTTCTCCTCTGGACAGGTGCTAGCAACCTTCCTTCAACCCACATAAAGGTTCTTGAAAGCAGATTTAGAAACAAGGCAAACTATTCCTTCAACTTTATCCCAAGTGTTAGAAAAGTTCTAGATGAAAAGAAACTTCTCCCTTCCTCTATTGACACAAGAGATCTTTGAGCACCAGACAATTAGATAAGAAAATCTATCCCTCAAACTCTTCTTAGAAAAGCAATTGATAATTGTATCAATATATATAAATAGTTTTTTTAAAAAATGCCTACTTTTGATGTTGTAAAATCAAGAGAATATAGTGGGAATCTGGCTGAACTCTTCCGTTGATGCCCTGAAGGGAAATAACATCTATTGCTGATGAATTTAACCCCACTTGAATCACACCAACAACAAATGCCTCTGATCATCTTTCCACCTAGTCATTATCCACCTCTGACTAAATTATGATCAGTCATGGGGTTGAATTTAAAGATAGCTTTTCCCAACGCCATTATCCAACCCCAACAGTTTTCTCATAAAACCTACAACCTGTTTGGTAATGGGACTTTTGTCCATTAATAGCAAGTCGCGTTGCCTTTTTAGTATAAAGAGCAAGTTGTGCAAATAAAAGCATTGTCAACGCCTAGAAACTACAATAAACCACTAATATATAAGCAACAAACTTTAGTTGGTTATACCCAAGAATTTTATTATTAATGGTTAAATCAATATCAACTACTTGAAAACATTGTTGAAGATCCTCTCCAATGGAACATCAGTAATTTGATGGAATCAAATCCTGCAAATTAGTTAATATCCCTTTAAGAAATAAACTAACCAATAGTTACCATGAAAATGATAACTTCCACATCCACTAAAGGTTTTCATATTATAAATTGATCTCTTGTATATAAAACAGATAATTCATTATAATTTAGTAAAAATGGATGATGTGGGCAATCTAAAAATCTTAACACATCCAACCGCTTGACCAGATTATCCAGAAAAGATAGAAATTTGGGATTGGATGCCACATTGAGCTGTGGTTATAATCCAGTTAACATAAGTAAATTAAATTTTAGCGGAGGTAAGATTTCCTGTCCTTTCTCAATGCGTCTTATCATGCCCATTCTCAGCAGTGTTTCTCTTTCCCTTTTTCTACTCACTGCTGACTCACTCAAGCGCAGTTTCTCCAGGGTCAGATGGTCAATCTAGCCAATGATGTACATATAATTACCTGTACCTCCCCAGGTTGTCTTTAATGAGGAAGAATCTTAAAGCCACCTGCCAAACCAGAACTACTTTGGTCAATTCATCAATATGTTCCTGAATGCATATATTACCCCAAATCAGGCTTTCACAACTAAACGATTACTAAAGATCTTCTCAGTCAGTCTCTCCAATATGTTTCTTAGTTTCTGTACTCCCCCCAGGCTGGGCTCTACATTTTTGATCGAAAATATCTTCTAAATCTCCTCATCCTCATGCCTCTCCACGCCTGATCCAGTTTCAACATGAGCTGATTCTACCAAAAGTTCATGGTCTTCTTTAATTCCTTAATAATTTATCTTCTTCTACCCACAAGGCAACAGAAGGTGGGAACGATGCCAGATACTCTTGATTGTGTTAACAAAAAAAGCTGTTATTCTTATTAATTTTTTAATCATTTATTTTTTAAAGATCAATATATTTTAAATAAGGATATTTTATCATATATCAGTCTCTATTATAGTTTATTTCTTGATATTTTTTATTTTATATTATTGTTTATATATTTTATCTTAGATTTAATACTTTAAGTATTTACTATTGTATTTATTCACTATATGACAATCAGAATTTTTTTCAGTATTATGAATCTTTCACTGACTTGGTAATAATTTCAAAATGTCCCATCCATTGGCCATCATTTTCAGACTTTTCACTTATTTTGACAGGTCCTAATATTAAATTATTCATCAGAAGCTGGCACTTGATCCATCCAGTATATAATAAGTGACTAAATTGAAAAAGACAGTTCTGTTTGAGCTAATTGTCATTATTCTACTTTAATTGATTCTTGGCATTATTTGCCATGATTAATGTATTAATTACCCGCTGACAGATCTGGAAATGATCCCTTAGTAGCGCGGATTGGTAGGAAACGTTAGCTTCATCAAAGTTTGACTTAATTAGAGTTATTTTTTAGCGTTTTGTTCCCTTTTCCATTAATCTTTAGGTTTAATAATTTTTATTTTTTATTTCTCAACAGCATTTGTATTTTTCATCAAGACTTTGACACAACAGGTCCTATCTCTAGACCATCTATGAATAAATCTGAATTATATACTCCATCTGTTCAGATATCTAAAACAACGGTTTTAAATGCAGCGTTAGATTGTTCCACATCTATACTGAGAACTCATCTGGAACTTAAACAGTTTCCTCTTGAGACAAAAACAGTTCTACTTTTCCTTTTAGCTTCTTTGCCCAAACAATGGGTGGCAAAGTGCCTAGTTGCACCATATTTCTGAGAGTGACTTTTGATTTCTAGGTACAATTTGAAAAATTGGGGTTTTTCCCTATTAAAACTCACTTCTGTTGATCATTATTTCCCCATATTCTGGTCTTCAAATTCCAATGTAGTCTACCTTCCTTAGCTGGAGTTTCTTCATAAGATAGATTAAGCACATTGAATTTCAAGCCCAACATTTTCATATATTCCACCATTTTTGTGAGATTCTGATTTGCCAACATTGAAACCATGGCGCAGTACAGATCACTGTAAGGCCAAAGTGCAGTATTTACTGCTATATGTGAATTAAAATTGGATACTACCTTTGTGACAACCAGGATTTGTGCTTCCTGGTAAAATTAAAATGGTGAAAGTAGCTAAGGGTTTACCCTTCTAAAATGGATTCCCTTGAACTCCTGATTGTGCCTAAACATCCGCTTAGGACTACGAACACAATTATGACTGCTTCTTTGGCGTCGCTGTAAAACCAATTACCCCGTTGAGATGGGAAAACATCAGATTTTGACACTCAGTGTCTAAACAGTTCTAACAGTTACTGCTTTTTGCTGGTGCCATATCTGAACATTATCACCCCAGATAGGTGGAAGAGAACCAGGGCGTTAATCTGATGAAAGAAGGTAACTTTTGGTGCACCCAAAATATTCTGTTACTACTTTTAAAGAAGGTACTAGCCAGCAACCCTTTCAAGAAATTGGGGTACTTTTGTAGTCTTCTACAAAAAGTGCTGCAAAGGCCACAGGAATGTTTCTTAGTGGCTGCAATTTCCAATCAGAACTTTATTTATATTCATTGTTATTGGCTACAACTTCCTATTTCTGCGCACAGTTGCAGTTGCGCTATTTTAGGGCATGTAAAAGCATTTAGGTTTGTATTACATCCTTGTGAATCTGTCGAAATTGTTATCAATACACTTCTTTAGCAGCTATCTGGAACATAACTTCCTAATTACTTCAATCTCCTTCCGCTTTAAGAAAGGTGTTTTTCAATTCAAATAAATCTGACCTTCTTGACCTTCTTTAATTCCCTCTCATCATTCATTAAGATCTGCCAAGGTATTTGGATCAGATTTAGATGCCTAATCCAGCGCATTATTGTTAACTGTCTTTAGTTCCATAGGCTTTCTTTCCGCTCAATCTCACTTTTGAGTGAATTCTATTTAAAATAAAAAAGAAAATTTTATCCATCACCATCTGGCCACGTCCACTTCCCACTTGATGTCAATGGATCTGCCGCCTGCCGCACCAGTGTGGGGCAACGGTGCTCTACCCATAGCATTTTCTGCCTTGTGGAAACGCATGCAAACAGGATCAAATAACCATTGAACTCCTCTGGCCAATTTGTCCCCCCACGGGACTTAGAGCTCCACCTAGCGCGCATCCACCCATCTCACCCCCACCCTCTCACCCTTACTTGGTCCAACACTCACTTTTGCCTCCATGTCAGCTATGGGTGGTTATTCTCATATGCTGACAAATCAATCATCAAGCTTGCCACCGCTGCTTTTGTGCCAGCGGGTTTTATTGTTTTCTCCCTTTTAAGGTCTATTTTGACATAGGCTTCCAGATGGAGGAGGACGCTGCAGCAGCAGCTTTGACTCCACTTATTTACAAAAACACTCCTATCCCTACTACACGTACTCACCTCCCATATGACACCATTCTGGTGGTGTCATTTGCATCCCTCCCTTCCCATCTCCCCCCCAACTTTTATATGATCAGCTGATGGCGGGGCTTATGGCTTATGGCACTCAGCACAACCTTATATTTGCTGTTCCCTCTGATGTGGAGTGCCTTGCCACCCCTCATGCAACTACCGCCTAATCCCACACCACCCTGCCATAGCCCACCAGATCCCCCCTCGTGCTCATGTTGCAGCAGCGCCTGAGCATTTTTTTTGGGCTCATGTTGATAATGGTCGTCAAGTTTGTCCCCTTTGCTGTGGGCTCAACCATTAAAAAAATCCTCCTCACATGACACTTCCGCTGATGTGGCTTTGTAGGCCTATACAGCGGATTCTAAATGGGCCAGTTTGCTGCCCCCTCCCACTCTATAATACCATTCAATGGGCCTGAGTGAGAAATCAGCCCATGCCAAATCAACTACTCACATTATCCCACCCAACTCTACCCCAGCCAATCAGAGTCAGGATTAGATAACCCTTTATACCCAATTATCTCATTTGACTCCATCCCACCCAAATTCATCCAATATTCTTGTAAACCAAAATCCATGGGACCTATTAGCTGAGATTGATGAATCAGTTAACGTTATCATGAGTGAGGACTCTGGTCAACCTCTCAGCTAATTTGATCATGGTCAGGCCAAATTTTCATTTCTGATTTTGATGATACTCCATCCCCAAACATTCCACTCCTAAACCCAATGCCACCTCCTACCAAAGTGACCACCAGCTCGCTTTTGCAGTGGTGGCCTCCCCCATTGCCCAAACCTACGCAAAGCATTGGCTCAATCAGTGGCCCAATACCAACTTGGGCTGCCCACACTCTACTTCTCCCCTGATTCCCTGAATAAAACTGCAGCGATATCTCAAAATTGTTTGACAATGCCTTAGCTGCTGTCATGCATGTTGCTAAACTAGCGGAATCTAACCCATCTGCTAAAATCACCTGCCAAAGTATCTCCAAGTTTGCACAGCTCCCCAATGCCCACATTCAAGCTGACATCAATTAGTTGAGTTTGTTGAAGCAGTCTACTGAGCTGATCTCAATGAAGAGGAGGATAACTCTTAATACACCACCAGCTGCTACACTATGCTGATGCCTCAACGCCCTGGCTATCCGCTTTAGTCCATTTCTTCAATTAAAATGACATGTCATGGCGGATAAGTCTACAGAAAACCCTCCTGACCCCCCTCACCCTCTGCCATGGTGGGTTAGAGGCTTTCTCCCCCTCATGGTTGGAAGTTTTTGTTTTGTCTTCCCATTTGTTCATTTGATCAGGCTCATTTCTTTTGTTTTGATTTTTGGTACTGTCCATCCCCTGGTTGGCGTACCTTGAATAAAATTCGAAAAATTGTCTTCAGTTCCATCAACAATTTCTAGAGTTCATTATTTCATGATATTATACAGATACCTTCTGATGTAATATTTGGCCTATAAACTCAACTACCCCTGTAGTGAGTGCCAAATGTTTTTGTATTTTGCACAAGTTAATTTGTGCTTTGAATAGATTGTTGATATAATAATGACTGGGTTAACAATAATATGAAGATTGCTGTCCTAGTCAAGCTCTTCCCACCAATTATGTCACTTGATTTCTTTTCTGGAAAGGTACTGGTAACCTTTCTTTAATCCACGTGAAGGTTCTTGAAAACGATTCATACAACAAGAGAAACCAATTTTTTAACTCTAATTCAAGAGTTGGAAAACTTCTGGATAACAAGAAAAACTTCTCCTTTTAACTACTGACACAAGAGATATTGAGAATACCAGACAATTACTCAAGGGCAACTATCCCTAAAACTATTCTTAAAAACATTGCAAATTTTATAATATCCAAAATAGATGTCTTATGTAAGTTCCTACTTTTTATTTTGTAAAAACAAGGAATTATATAGGGGAATTGGCGCCCAACTCTTCCATTGACGCCCCAATAGGAACAACATCCATTACTAATGAATTTAACTTCCCACAAAATACACCAACAATAAAGGATGCATATTCTCATCCATCCACCTAGTCAGTATCCACCGCCAGCTAGATTTTTGTCTGCCATAGGGTGAATTATAGATAGCATGTACCAACGCCCTTATCCAACCCCAGTGGATCAAACTTATAAAGTTAGCAACTTACTTAGGTTATTGAATCCTGGAAAGGAGCTGCTCATAGGTGCTCATCTGCAGAATCTCAACAAAAACAGTTGCAAGAGTACTTAAAGCTCGTCAGCTGTCAGTTATCTGGGACTAAGAAGTATACAACAAGTAGGCTTAATATCAACAAGAATGATGAGATTTTAAACAATACTTTATTTAATAAAACTTGGGGTTTCTTATATACCTTTCTATAAAGAAAAAACATAACCATTGACTGAATAAAGGCTCTGTCACGTGAAACCTGCATATAAAGGGCTACTGTAAGTATAAACGGGAGGCTCATAAAGATGGCCAAGCTTCAGGAATTTTTCCCCATTGAGATACTTTGTCAATAATGTGGGAATTAATTTTTGAGATGCTTTTGGATTCACACCCTTAGAAATGTTAGTATTCAGATGGATCTGGAAAATCCAAGGAGAAGGCTAATCTTTGCTATTGCTTTAATTTGAATCTAAATTCTTATTCAATATGACGCGTTTATGATCTCAATTGATGCATTTGGAATAAGAGAAGTATTTTTTGATAATTAGCAGATTATTTTATCAAAACCATCTCTAATATGCTTCACTCAGATATAAATTAATTCTCAGTGATTGGTTGAAAATACAAATGACATATTCATGTGGTGATCATAAATATATTTTATCTAATCAGTTGGCTCATGAATAAGCTCACTTCGGTCAATAGAGTAATTCCTAGCTTTTGATTGATAAAAAATATAATTTCACCCTTTTAAAATCCCCTTCAGGTCTATAAAAAGGTTTGTTTCCCCAGGAGGCAGCACTAAATTCAAATTTTTGCAAAAGCAAACTTCAGGACTTGAGCAACTAATTCTCCAAAGGTTAAATTAAAATTTTTAGCACAAATCTATATTATTTGACACCTGGATATCTTCTCAACCAGGAAGACATCCAATTGTCTGACTAGGTAATGTGACTTTTACCAAATTTATATTAGGTCTCGTTACCTTTTAGGCTAACATTCAAGTTGCTACCAACAAAAATTAGTAGCATTCAGAAACTAAAAATAAACCCTTAATCAAATTGTAACAACTACGATTGATCTATAGAAGATAATTTAATTATTAATGGTTAACTCAATAATAGAACTGCTTTTTAATTTTTGGGGGATTCTCCTAGATGGAAAATCAGTTATTTGACAGAATAAAAGTCTGGCGAAATAGTAAATATCCCTTTAGGTAATAGAAGCAATAACTACCATTTAATATGATAACTCCCACATCCACTAAAGGGCTTTTTATATAATTTGAACCCTTGTATCTAAAACAAATATTTTATTATAATCCACTAAAGCTGGATGATGTGGTAAATACACAAAATTCAAACTAAAAACTATCCACCAGTCCTGATCACTCTAAAGATGCAGGACTGGCAACTGTGATCCACTGTAATAAGCCCTAGTGGAACCTCAGCGGTGACAACTGTTGCTATTATTACCCACACAAAAAAATGAAATACTCACATATTAAACCCACAATTGAACTAAACACCAACCCTGAACCCCCCATCAAAATAATACCCATGAACCAAAAAAACATAAAATGATACTAAAGCCTCTTTCCTGGATTTAGTATTAAATTCACAATCAGCAACCCCTGAAGGGCAGGCCCTGCAGGATAAGATATTAGCATGAAAAACATCCAGATAGTAATCCCAAAAAGCGAGGGGTATTTACTACTTTGACCAAATATGGGTACCCAGGTTTTGTGCCCATAAGTCATAAGAGAACGTTACAAAATACAATCCATAGGTCACCCTAGCACCAAGAAATGCATTCCTAAAAAATGGAGTAGCAAATGGAATGTGTCAACAAAAATGTGCCAGCCTGGGTGGAGCGATGCTTCATCTGAATGTGATCAAAGAAGGATAGGATGGGTCATTTTGGACTCCTATATCCACTGCAACAGGCGGCAGGAAATTGTGGACATAAATATCGGTGGACATCATCATAGGCCTACCAACCTCCTATGGATTTAACACAATCATGGTGGTCATAGACCAGGTCATATAATACACCATAACCACCCACTGCCTGATGACAACCATGGCTGAGAACATTGCTCAGTTATTGTATTACATATCTTTACCTTGTTTGGAGTACTGCAGGATTGATAAGTGATAGAGGTCCACAGTTCACCTCCAGGTCCTGGGATAGCCTATGTGAGGCATAAAAAATCAAACTGTGCCAGTCATCATTGTACCACCCACAGTTGGATGAACAGATGGAACAGACCAACTAGACACTAGAGAAGTACCTCCAATGATATGCCACCGTTTCCAAGGACACTTGGGAAACTAAACTCCCTCTGTCCCAGTTTGCATACAATAACTCCCTCCACTTTTTAACGGGGATGTTTTTGATGAATGCAACCTGGGTTACAGGCCTACTACACTACTGGTTCTCAGATAAACACCAACAACCCAACATTGGGAAGCATGATAACAAACAAAAATTTATTTTAACAAGTACAGAAACAGTTGACCAATTCTTCTTATAATACCACGTGATTTGCTGACCAAAAATGCTATGAGCGCCAAAAATATCAGGTTTTAGACCTCAAGATGGTTGACATAAAGAACCTCCACCTCAAGTTCCCAATCTAGAAGGTTGCGTGAAAAAAATCAGGGCCATTACCCATCATTAAGGTTTTAATTAACAGTCCATTCCATATGGAACTTCCACCTTATTGTAAAACTACCATGGCATTTCACGCTTCTGCACAGTCCCAAATATAATAGTGAGAAGCTGGCAGAAGTTGAGCCCATCAAGATTGAAGGATAACCAAGGTTTGAGGTAGAGGAGGTCCGTATGCTCCAAAAGTCAAGAAGGGCATTTAATACTGGTGGCATAGAAGGGGTACACGGTGTACAAGCTAAGCTTTATTCCTGCCTACAATTGCATAAACTGCTGTGAGCAGATTGACGCTTTCAACACCCAGAACTTGAAGCATTCGCTCATTCACCCCCAAGCTTACCACTATTGCAGACATCCAAGTTCCTTTATTGCACAAGAATTACACATTGGCGCAGGCCCTGGAGGAGTAGTAGACTCCATAATTTAAAGAAATAATATTGCAAGGGTCCGCACTGCAGCAATCAGGTTGAAGAGGCCCTACATCCCTCACATTAAAATAAGGGAAACGACCTTTAATCTCGATTTTTGGAAAAGATTGTGGACTTGGGTTACACTGTTTATTAATGCTGGGTTGCCACCAGCCACTTAAACTATATTTACGCCAACCTTGGAATGATGAGTACCCCCATCCCACATTTTCACCAAATCTTCTGAGGCCTATTTGGACAAGATCAAGAGCATATGTGGTGAGCTTTAAAACCTACTTAGAAAATTGCAATTGAGCCCCAAGATAAGTGGAACTGCAGCGGTTTATTAAAAAATAAAATACCTTCAAAAGAATAAATCATTGTCACAAAATTGTACCAATTGAAAAAGATTTTGCCAAAATTTTGGCTTCAAAAGAGGCCAGAGAAGAAAGTTTATCGCCACTATAAGCTTGCAAAACCCACAAGCCAAGATTCTGGATGAGACAGCTGCCATATTCAATTACAAGGGCTCCAGAGAACAAAGGAAACTATATTAACGGCACTGGACAAGTTCTCATTACCCTTTGGAGCAATCGATTGTCTTTTACTTCTCATATACATATGTATACTTTCCTCATCTCCAACCACACTAGTATAAGTGCGCGGAACTCTGCTAGTAATATAGTACTAGGTTATTATGCGATTACTTAAAGAAATTAAGAATAATTCTTTAGAAATACTTTAGACATTTTTAAGTTTTTAAAGATTCTGCCTCTTTTAAACAAGATTTATGGCCTATGAATTTCCGCACTCATTGATCTCTGAGATGGAAGTGGCTATCACAATGGTTTCTTTGGTGAAGCATCCCTCAACTGGGGGGACTGAGGAACACACCTCAAGTAACTTCACTACCATATGTCTATCTATGAACATGCTCCTTCTGACCCCCATTTTGAGCTGAAGCCCAGGACTCTTCTTTAGTCCTCCATATCCAAGGTCAGGACAAAGAAGGATCCACTACCAAATGGAAATATTCCAGCAGAATCAGGACTGAGGACATTCCAAAATCTTTCCTCAGTACTATGTGCATCACCAGAACAAACATATCTTTGAACCCAATTATAATCAAGAATTGCAGACGCAGCTGTCACCACTCAAAACCACCGGCCAAACTTCTTTCTAAGAGGCATGTGAAAGACAGTTTCCAGTAATCAGCTTAGTAGTCAAGGTGGGGATGATGTTCATCAACCAATACTTCCCACATCTCTACCAAAGAAATAATACTCCCAAATTCTTCTAACAGTGACGACATGTAGTCTATGGATGCTATTGTAAGTATTAAAGTACCCCCAATGAAAGTCAAGTCTTTTTGGCACTTCAGATACCAAGACTCATATTTTGGTTACAAACACTATCATGGGTATCTGTAATAAAAAATTCTTCTTTGTGTCACTAATTCACCATAGTCTTGCACTCACAACAACCATCCATCTAATTAAACTATAAATAAAAGGGATTCGCCCATGCCTCGTTTTGATAACTACAGAAACTGACTTCTCCACAACGCTTTTTCACACTAAATCTATAGGACTTCTTTCAACAAAATGCTGTTTTCACTCAACTTTTATATTAACAAGTCAACGCACACATCTTATTACTGCCCGCAAACATAGCTGCTTAAGTAGTGATCTTCTGGCAAACTAACTGTTTGCCTCTTCATTAGACAAGCATAGACCTGACAAATTAAACGGCCACCAATTAGTAGTCCCTTAATATAGTTTGGTCTGCGCTAATATCACTACATTCAGACTCCAACAGTATCTGAATATGCCACGCGTTTTTATTATCTGGACCAGTCTTTCCAAACCTTCTCACTCAGCTTATATGCATGTTTCATAGGAACTGGAGAGCAGAGTTAATTTAATGAGAGCTGACATTAAAGTCTGTTGATATGGCCATTCTGCAAGAAGAATTATCCCTGGCATCCCAGGATGAACATCTTTCCTTATGGCATGCAAGAGAGGTCCAATCAACTTTTTCTGGTGTTAGAGATACAACTGTGATGACCAAGTATAATCAAGATCGAGATTCAGTGTCTCAGTCTAATAAGATCATAAAAACTCTGTCAGAGATATCTGATTCTTAGATAGAATGACAATCGACCCTTCAGAGTTATCAGCCTCCTCTGAAGGATGAGGCTAAGCAATTCAAAGGGTCTAAGCAAGCCAAAGGGGCTAAGCCCTCTACAGAAAGGTCAATCTCATCTAATAAGAACCTTATCAGATCTAACCATCACAAGTATAGTAATAATCAGTAATATCAGTCATCTATTAGGAAAGATCTTACCTCGGTTGAAGCACAAATATCCTCACGAAGAACTACCAAATCTACCCTATATATCCTTCATTTCTAACTAACAAAGTACCACTATTTTTGTCTCACGTAGCTCAATTTTGGTCTAGTCATAACAGAGTTCTGTATTCCCAATTGGAATCTATTATTGCAACGGAACTAGTAACTTAATTGCCTTGTTTCTATCTTTGCTAGAGCCACGAAACTAATAACTTTGTAGCCTTTGTAGCGCCTGAATATCACAATTTCTATCAAAATTCCCATATCTGCCATATACTTCCATAGCACCTCTGTTAATAGAGATGACCCAGATTTCATTGGAACAACTTTTCTTTATACATAATGTGTTTAGAATTCTCATAGGGGTTTCTGAATCCACTAACGCAGATGGTTGGAGCACCCTTACAACTTGCAGCCAACTACTTCTCAACTTTTAAACGTGGATAAATCTGGAGATAAATTTCCTCATATTTGAACATATCATTTACAATTGGGTGTCAAATTTTCATATCAAAGTAACTATAAAAGAAGGCTAAGTACTGTTGGGTTATGGTACAAAATCTAATTTTTCTGATCTTCCCCTGGTAAAGAGACTGAACTAGCCCATCTCACCTGGGGAGAATGTTACAATTGTAAAAACCACTAAGAGCTTTAAAAGCTGAGAAGTCCAACGGCTATTTAAAGGATTTTATTTATAATGAGATAGCTGAATGTTCCTTTAAAGTTAAAACAATTATTAGTCAAACCAACATCAATGATCTTTTTTAAAATCTTTTGTACTAATGTAAAACAGCCTTTTGGATCCTATTAAAGCAATCATTATTGTTTTAAATTTATTACAAGGCACCCCTACTAGGGGATGGACATTACCAAAGTGCAGAAGGTGACAAAACAAAATATGAACTAACTAAATTCTCAGATCGAAAGAAAATGACTGTTCAGAGAACAGGTGGAACTTAACAATCGAGACACCAACCTACCAGGTGAGACAGCGCTGAGGCGCTCATCCTACCATAGAGGAAGGGGAGGGGGGATTGGGGGGCTCATTATCAGTCTCATTCGCCTCTTTGGCAAGAGCATGAGCCAAGGAGGAGAGCAAAGGGGTGGGGTGATCAGCGACATGGGGAGTGAGGTCAGTAACAAGCAGCTGCTTGAGGAATTGGTTGTACAACAGCAAGTCGCCAATGTACTTGGCAAGGGTGGCCTCCTCCTTAATGCATTGGGCAGGGAGCTGGGACAGAGAAGCCATGGAGGTACGGGTAACCCAAGAGTTGGCATGCGAGGCAGAAACTACTCTCTCGCTGGCCTCCTTGGCGCGCTTGTGGGCAATTTCAATGATCATTTTGTGGTTTACGGGTGTGGATAGCTTGAGGATGGGGGCGGGATTTCCGTGGCTAGCGCTGAAACTGATGACTCTGCCATTTCCCAGATAGAGGTTACATCAGGGTAGGTGGCTGCTGTGACAGCGAGCTGGTGGTCTGAGCGGAACTCCACGGCGTCTGGTTGGGGAGCGTAATATCATTGGGTGACCAGTTTGGGAGTTTGACTCTGGACAAATTCGTCATATGTGGGTTGCAATGCCTCTATAAAATTACCCATCTCATCAGATTCAGCCAATGAGGACCATGGGTTCTAATCAAACTCAAAAAATTTGAGTCAGCATATTTGAAGTGGTGTGGCTGGAGATTGCAGAATAATGTGGGAACCCACATTAGTCCAAGCCAATCCCTGATTGGCTGAGGCGCAGGTAGCACTGGGCGAGGCGCATGTGGCACTGGCCTGAGGGAGGGGCTGATTGGCTATAGAAGGCACCGAGGCAGCAGCAGGCTTTAGGGGAGGGGGGTAGGATTGTACCCCAAGTCAGAAAAGTAGTGGGGTATGAGAAAATTGAGGGCCTTGCAACAACCGCGCTGGGTCCAAGGAAGTCATGAGGGAGGGGCATTTGCGCTTTTAGTGGTCTAACTCAAAGCAGGAAGGACAGATTGTCCTTCCGCCCTCTACCTGGGCCCAGAATGGGTGGTTGGGGGATGAGGGTATGGTGGCGTGGGGCAGAATCAACAAAGCTACTTTTAAATTTATGGGGCTGATTGTGGCAAATGCCCAAGGCCCAGCTAGGCGAGTGGCCCCATTGGGGACCACAAACTGAAGGATGGGGTTGGAGCCATATGCGGCTAAACCATCCATTAACTCCTGATGGAGTACTGCAGGGGGGGAGGTGAGTGGGCAACCCTGCGAACTGAACCACCATAGTGGTGTCAGTGGGGAGCCAGGTTCATGTTGTTGGTATAGGGGTGCCCTTGAAGACCAAGGGCACAGTAGCTGCAGTGGTGGCGTCAGCTTCGCAGGTGAAGCCAAGGTTGAAATACCCCTTAAAGGGGCAGAAGATGATGAAGCCAGTTGGCTGCATCACCACCTGGGCCAGGTCAATAATCGCACATTCCTCATATGGGAACAATATTCTGTACTTGACCTGAAGGCTAAAATGGAGCTGGGAGCAGGGGAGAATGAGTGGGCTGCGAGGCACCGCCTGGGTTCATGCCAGGTGAATGGCGAGATCCTTGGGCGGACTAAACTGACCCAAGGACTTATTTGGACTGGACAATCCAGACTGAGCGCGTTTTCCCACCATATGGAAAATGCTAGGTGAAGTTTCGCCACTGCCCCACACTGGAGCAGCCAGTGGCGAATCCAACGTCATTGGGGATTGAACAGCCGCGGTTGGCATTCAATCGCTATTTGTTTCACTTGCTTTCTGTTTTTACTAATAGAATCGCTCAAAAGTGACTTTGAGCAGAAAGAAAAAAGTAATCATCATTGTTAAGACAATGTATTTAGACTTATTATCATAGAACTTAACCTAGATAAAGGATCAGAGGTCATAAGAGAACTTCCAACTTAGAATGATAAAATATCTGAACAAAATTATATGTTTTAAAAATTTACTGGTATTTTAAAAAGCACCAAAGATTTAAAGATAAAGTAAAAAAAAGGTGAATATTTCAAATCAAGATTCTGAACTAGACTAGGATAGTACTTCCTATTATGATATTGAGAAGCTATTAGGCGAGGGAACTTTATACTTTTTTACTGCACAGGTTTAGGATTTTATGATCATATCATTCAACCCAATCAGATTATGACACATCTGATTTATCCGCTGAGAGAATTGTTTTAGTGGATGAGAGTCATTATAAGAGATTATAACTAGTGTTGGTTATTATTCCTAATGTATGTTACTAATATTCCATAATTTGATTCTACCAGATTACTAGTACTTTGTTGGGGAGGATCCCCAACGATGTATTAGCATATGGTTTAATTACTAATTTATTAGTAAATTGTTAATATTACTTGATCAGAATTTTCACTGATCACTCAGGGATTTATATTTAGTTGAGGCGTAGAAAAGGCTTCTGGTACCAACTCACATGTTAAGCTTTTAGGTACCTTGGCCTGTTGTTAATGATGAAAAGGTTCCATTACTCAAGCAGTTTTTGCTTTATAAGGGTAATCCATGCTGAAAATTGATATGACTAGACGATATGTCACCTATCTGAAAGATTCTAATTATGATCAATGGGAGCCTGCAATTAAGCAATATATATATTGATGTGAATTAAATCAATAAAAGTAATTATGATTTGTCAAGTTGAGGTAATTCTGCTGAGACTCTGATGATAGAGTGAAAACCCTATATTGGTAAAAATAGGGAATTACTGAGCGGAAGGGTGAAACTAATTAGGAATACCACAGATTAAGAGTTGAGCGTGAGAACAGGAAGGAGGAAGTCTTCTACGAGGAAAGAGAGTAGTAAGGAAGTATAATGGAAGCAGCCGTTAAAGTAAGATATCAAATAAATTGGTATTGTTGGGGCAATAGCTCCTTATTAAGTCTTTATTATAATTAATTATCAAGGGCCAGAAATGATCATATTGCTCATCCATTGCTTAGTGGGTTTTACCCTGTGTAACCCGTTTGGCAGATTCAATATAAATCTGCTGAAAGTTAACTGTGGTGCTCACTACAGGGGGCCCATTTATCAACACTTAGAAAGCTTCATATTTTGCAAAACCATGGCGCAACTGGCTCACCTTGACGGACTACTGCCCCAGTTTACCAAATTGTCTCAATAAGCAGAACGGAAGCTTGTCTTAGATACACTACTTCAGGCTTATCTAATTCTTTTATAAAAAAATAAAAGTGTAACAGAGCAGCGCACCAAGGCCTTTCACTAACTGCACCAGTTGGGTGACCAAACTAATCAACTTTCCAACCTCTTGGAAACACTACCAAGTGGTTATATTGTGAAGAGTGTAAATTAAATAAGGTTGCCAGGGATGAGAAATCTACAGCGACAAGATTACCCCATTTAACCATGGCAGAAACATACATGGGTTTTTGAAGCAGTTTGAATTTTCTGTAGATGGGGCTGTCAATTGGCGGAATTACAAACTCTTTTTATCCGCTTTAGATGTTGCAAGCACTGACCAGGTCACATGTTATCTTAAGGATAGTACCATAGCATATCAAGAGGTGAGAGGGATCGTGATCTGTCTGTTTGGGGTGTGGCAAAAATGGTGCGGCGCAAGGCAAATCTTTGACAATTCAGTTCCAAAAAATGAGTCCTTGGTGGAGTTTGCAGAGCGTTTCATGGCTGAGGCTCATACGTTGGTGGGAGTATATATCTTAATGTAATGAGGAGGTGGACGTAGCGATGATGGTGGCTCTAGAGACATATCAAGAACTGTATAATGCTATGTCTTACATTCTTCAAGAAGAAGCAGAGCTATAAAAAATTGTCAGTCAATTATGCCGTCTATCCATCACTTTTAGTGCTCCCAATGTGGAACGGAAAGCCCATGCAATTGCTACTAAAGCCCCATCATCATTGGAACAACAACGACTTGGTTATAATAAATTGGGGAACACTTGTCCCCTTAATGCTCAAGCAAGTCCTTTCCATCCTTAATATTATCAACCAGCTTATCCTTGGCTGGGTTACCATTCATCACTTAATTTTAGACTTGGATCCGTGGGTGTGATGAAGAGATGAGCGCCATTTAAAAATTCTTGTTTCCCATGCGGCCAATAAGGCCATTATGCAGCTAGTGTCCAGGCAAACTGAATGTCAATACAGTACCAGTTGCCCCAAACAATAAGGGAAAAGGTCAAGCGGAGTAGATATGGGACGCTCTGTACTTCCGCTCATTCAAACCTATTTGTCCCTGATGATTCTCATGATTCACTTTGTGCCAGTCCCAGTACTCATCTAGATGATTTATTATATCATCAAATCCCCTGTGATATATTGGCCTCAAGCCAAGGGAGAGACCCCAATAATGTGGACATGAAGTTCTGCCAAGATGTGCAAAAGCCATACTCCTGGCAAAACCTCAAGCAGAATGGTACAGTTGACTGCGAACCTTCAACACATATCACAGCTTTAGAGAGGGTGGAAGTGGCGATTCCAGTAGAGAAAATTGCCCAGGAGTATCCTCATGTTGGTGCCAGTATTCCCTTTTTCTGGATAACAAGAAGCCATTGGGTGTTCATGTGATAAACACCAACGATTCCTCTCATTTGGAGCGTACATACTGTGATATCTTTTGCATAATACCAAAATTTGGGCGACTATTGATACTGGCGCTCCCATTAATATTATATTTACCAAGCTCGTGGATAAGCTTTCGCTGAAGCCTGATGTGGAATACCAAGTAGTGTATAGGACTGCAGGGGCTCAGAGCACTGTTTCAGAAGGTGCTGTAGGAATCCAGCTTATTTGTGCTCGCTGGTGCTTCCGCTGCTGGATCCTACAAAGGCTTTTAATAATATACATATAAACACTACTATATAACTTGGTTTTTTATAAATTTTATTAGTAGCGCAAGGGTAAAATGAAAAGCGATTTCTCTCAATATTTGCCTAATCAGTATTTAAACTGTTTTGAGGGTTGGGGGAATTTGGAGAAAGTTTTGGAATAGCTTATATGCTTCCAAATTAGGTAATATGGCATGTGCTCCTATCAGATCTTGGGAAATGAAGTTACTTTTTGAAAACCAATAGTTGGGGTTTTTGGGGCAGAACGTACCCATGCGGCAAGGTTTTTATGTACTTCAACCAATTACTGCTAGATGAAGTATTTTCACCTTGGGGGACCTCCGCCACGCCTATAAAAAAGGGGGGTCCTCACATAGGTGCTGTGAGAGACTTGGTGATGGTGAGGCGAGTACTTTCCGCTTGTTGCTACAAAGTCCGTTGTGTGGTCAGAGTAATCTGACTTTTCAATTTTACGTTTGGCGCACGTGCAGGTGTTGTAATGGTGTTACCCCAATTAATGGGGTTCTACCAAAAATTGGCCAGGGTCTTTTGGCCAATATCCTCGAAATCATTGTCATCCTTATCTAAATTGAATCTAGGGTCACTGCAAACTTGTAAATGGCCAACATTTCCTCAATTCAGCTGATTGCAACACAAAACATTCTCCCTCTGCAGCTGAGAGGGCAAATATCTGACATCACCCCCCTCAAGAATAATGGGGGGAGAATAAAGCCAAAGGAAGTGGCCATGTACTCGGTTGATGGTAATTCTTATAGCTAACAACTTTATAGAGTAATCATTGCCTCTTTTGTAGGTGATGGTGAAGAGACCCTCCCAGATTGATCCAAGCTTACCGCTTCTAGGAGTGATGCGGTTATGGTAGTATAATACCATGTCAGATACTTGGAATGTAGGCAGGGGAGTTCTGAGCTCATTATTCGCCTGGTCTTCTTTTGTCAATGTTTTGGCTAAGTTAGTCATTGCCTCTGATTGCAGCTGGATGATGCGTTGAGACAAATGTCTCATAACTTTCTCAGGCTCCTCAACTTTAGAGGAGAGTACATCCTTAACTAAGAGAGCAGGTATTCCTGGTTCTCGCCCATACAAGACCTGGGATGGGGACATTTTCAATAGCCTATGATAACTAATCCGGAAGGCCATGAGGGTACTGGGTAAGTATTGATCCCAGTGAAGTGGATCAGAAGAGGCCATTTTCGTAGGATGGACACCAGGGTATCATTTGCTCTCTCCACATTTCTGTTGGTAAGGGATTGTATGGAGCTGAGAAAAGATGTTGGGCCCCATGGATGTGGACAGGATTTTGACTACTCTGGAGGTGAAGTTCTTAACATTATCACAGAGTAATACTTGAGGCAGCCATGTCGAGAGAAAATGTATTGATGTAAAAAGGTGGCTCTGGCATTGACCGTTTGAGCAGAAAGAGCCACCGTTTCCACCCACTTAGTGAAATGATCAATAGATATTAGAATAAACTTGTTCCCACTAGTAGTCTGAGGAAGGGACCTACTACATCCAAACTGATGGTGTGGAACAGTTGTTGGGGGGGGGTAGTGGGTTAATACTAGTATCCAGTCTTGAAACCGGATTGCTTCTTACATGTAAGGTAAGCTTCTAAGACTTCAACGATAGATTCCATCATACCATCCCAATAGTACAATCCTTAATCCACTCAAAAGTTTTCTTTGCCCCTCCATGACCTAAAATGGAGTGAGTATCTAGGATAGCAGGTACGCGTTCTGAGGGCCGAAGGTAAGGCAGCCATTTTGACCCCACCTGCTTATACAACTTCCCGTTCTCCACTTTTGTGTTATAGGAGTGCTGAGCTAACATCTTCTGGACGAGCTCTTCTTCATCCTCCCATTCATTGGGGTCATTAAGAGGTCTTGTAACCTCTCCACCTCACTATTATCCAAGTGAAGGATGGGCATCTGAGTCACTCATCAATATTCATGTGACGGGTCCCAGCATGGTTTTTATCTTCATATCATAATGCTGGAGCTTTATTGCCCAGTGAGCTAACCGGCCAGTAGGATCCTTCATGTTCTGTAACCAATTTAGGGAAGCGTGGTCTGTAACCACAGTGAAGGCGGTCCCATACAAAAAAGGGCGGTAGTGCTTCACAGCTAACAGAACGGTTAAGGCACTCCTTATTGGTTACACTAAAGTTGCGTTCTTTTGACAGCATCTTAATAAAATAGGTTACAGGATGATCTACACCCTTTTCATCTAATTGGGATAAGATGGCCCCAACAGCATAGTCTGAAATGTCTGTAAACAGGATAAATGGTTTATTGTAATCAGGGTGCCTCAGAATAGGACGTTGTTGTAGTAGTCATTTTATGTCTCGAAAGTGGCCTTCTGTTCAGCGCCCAATAGAAAGGGGTGTTCTTGTTAATAAGCGAACAAGAGGTTCGCTGAGCTGGGCAAACTTGGGTATAAACTGATGGTAATACCCAATCATCGCTAGGAATACCTTTATATCCCATAGATTTTTAGGGGTAGGCATTTTTGAAATCGCTTCAAACTTATCTTGCATGGGTTGTATTCCTTCTCAAGAAATGGAATGCCTAAGGAAATCCAATTTACATTGGAAGAAGGTACATTTTGAAGGCTTCAACTTAGTATTTGACTTGCGTCACCTTTGAATAACCTCCTTCAGATGATCAAGATGTTAATTGAAGGTTCAGAAAACACTGTGATATCATCAATATATACGGTGACACAAGTTAACTTAAGGTCCCGCAAAATATTGTCCATCACCCGCTGA
This sequence comes from Massospora cicadina, assembly GCA_022478985.1. NCBI lineage: Eukaryota > Fungi > Entomophthoromycota > Entomophthoromycetes > Entomophthorales > Entomophthoraceae > Massospora > Massospora cicadina. Next base: position 24,310 of record JAKSZP010008219.1, read on the forward strand.
AAAGATGCAGGTGCATTACACAACCCTTGCGTTAATCAGGTTGGTTGGAAAAGACCCTCACTACAAATGAGAGCACATTTCTCCTGATATTCAGGGGAAAATGTCCATTTGCCAATAGCTGCTAACCAAGTCCATGGCGGAGAAGAAGTTAGAGCTAGTGAGTTTGCCAGGGCGTCATCAATGCAGGGATAGGATAACTATCCTTTTTTGTGAGATTGTCAATTTTTGGTAGTCCATAACTATCCAATGACCTCCATTTTTCTTTTTAATAAGCAACAGAGGGGAGGACCAAGGGCTTTGTTAATGAACTAACAACCCCACATCTAGCAATTGCTGAAGCTCCATCCTCATTTTGCTCTTCTTCCACCTTAGACTTACGGTAAGGTTTTGACCAAATAGGGCAGGCATCACCCACATCAATGGAGTGACGCCAGCCTTTCATGTGACCATAGTCATTGTCTGATTTAGAGAATATGTCGTTATATTCGTCTAATAAAGTATAAGCTTTTTCCAATTTGACTGGGGTTAACTCATCTGAAATATGAACATTAGGTAGAGTACACACCAGGGTATCCGTAGGCAAACCCAAATCAGACATAGAGCCAACGGAGTGGATACGTTCAATATCTTCCACTGGAAGTAGAAAGCCTTGACAATCTCTTGGTTTTTTCGAATGACCATGTCTTTTTCATTGAGGTTTACCAGCAAAAGAGTAATAGGCCTCTGGTAGGCTGGGTCTAGTATCCCAGGCAGTACCCAAGGCTCCAAGGGGCTAACGCCCTCAAAAACTTGTAATATGTAACAAGCAGTGGTGTGGTAGTTGGAGCATGATTTTAGTGTCAACCACGCATTGTTCACTAGGCTTAATTAATACCTCATCTGCAGCATAGAAAGGAATGCCGTCTGTTTGGATTTTTGCCCATATTACCAGACTTCTAGATTACCAGGAATCGCTAGGGGATAATTTTATAATGCGAGGTGAATTGGAAATCGGTTGACCTTGATTTTGGAGTAACTATGTTTAGGGGGATTTTAGGATATTCGCCTGGTCATATCTGTCAGGGATCAATCCAGATTAATGCTTAAAATCTCTTCAGGCAGAGTTGCCAACAAAACAGGGGCATCTGTTGTGATTAAAATTAGGTGTACTGATTGGGATTGGTCAGGTTTCATCACTGACTGATTGGGAATGTAAGTAGCAAGTTGTGAGGCGATTGATGCCGCCTACAACTAGCAAATCGATCAGTTGGTTTGTGACCTGCCTTAATGGGTAACAAGTCCCATTACCTAAGCAGGTCGCTAGCCAAATATGGTTGGTTCACTTGAATCGAAAGGAAAATGTTAGGGAAATGTTTTCTGACTCTTTCCATTTTAGGTCTTGAGTATGTCCAATGATGGAATCTAGCCAGTATGGGGAAGACCATCAATGCTGAGACGAGGATGGGTGATTCAACAGCAATGGCTGCCATTTCATCAAAGAGGTGATAACTGAGGGTTAGACAACTGAATTCCCGCTATAAAGTCCCTTGAATTCACTTATGTAAAAACAAGAAAATAATTCTACAGTTATACAGTTCTATAGTTTTCTTCCGGTTTATAGTTTAAGTAGTAAACTTTATCAGCAACCATTTGGCCTATTCTTTTTCAGGAATATTATTGCTATGTGCAATAATTGGGAGACTCTTTAAAGAAAAAGAGTAAGGATTTGAGCGGGGATCCAGAGAAGAAGAGGAAAAAAATTGGGGATTGCTTCCAACTATGTGTTAAACTGGTTAAACTGTCACCAGGGAATCTCAGAGAAGATCAGGTTGGACAGTATGAGGGAACTAATCCCTATTTTGAGACATCTCAAGTATTTTGAGCAGTAATACTGGCTGAGCGTTGGGCCAAGATCTAAGGATTCCATTAAACTACAGATAAAAGTTGTCATACTATTATCAACTGATTATATCAACAACAATAAAACATGGACGAATTTCACAAGAACTGAGCCTGTTCAAGTAATAAGTTTATAGGGGTTATTGGATGAACAAATAACCAGACCCATAAATTTTTACAAATTGTTGCTCACTACAGGGGTTTAGTTGAGTAGAAGAACTTAGAAGTATGTTGTATAAAGATGAGTTAAGAAAACTATGGATTGAGTTAGCCACCATTAATAAAAACGCCCTAAACTCAGCGGATCATCGAGAATTTGAAGCCTTGGAAGAATGAGTTGCCAAGATGGAGGAAGGGATTGATAATGTCGTGAGTTATGGGAATGAGTTACTTGGAAAAGTAATTTCACTAAAGAAGAAAGAAGGGGACTTAATTAGAGAAGTCTTATATCTGAAAACGGAGCAGGAAGGGGATTGCGTTTGTTTGAGAATTTTCAGCAAATATATTTAGCGACTGATCAAGCAGCTCAAGGAGCTAAAAACTCACAAATGTGATTGTGAGCCATATGTGACAAGCGATGCCAAAGAAAAAAGTCCTTGTACTATAATTGGGAAGTCGAATACCTCAAGAAACATGTTGCCCTCTTTTGCTGGCATTTTGGAGATGACGCCTAAAGTCACTCCCCAAGTGAGTTGAGTGGCTGAACCTAAAGAATCGGCTAGAGATAACTCAGAGAAATTTAAGGCAACGCCAAAAATTCCAACTTTCCATCAGGATAACACCCCAGCATTTTTCCGACTTTTAGATATGACTATGTTCAACTATGGTGATTGTCAAAAGGCGTTGATGGTCATGAATTGCCTATACACTGACTGTCAGAACTTAGTGTTGCTAATCCCTGGAGGGGGACCTCTGGTTGTATGTGGAGGCCAAAGTGGCCATAATGAAGGAATTTGGGAGCCCAACATGCATGTCAAAGCACAAACAGGAGTTTATGGGCATCCAGATCCATAAAGATGAGTCTTTAGCAAGCTTTGAGGATTGGTCTACCAGGAGTCGCAAATCCTGGTTAGAGTGAAAGTACTGGATTACTTCGATGCCAGAATCAAATTACAAGAAGCCCTTCAGCCCTATTGTGATTTGCACCAAATGATGTCTTCCATGTTTGCGATGGAAATTACTACCTCTCAAATGGTAGATAAATTTAAAATTCAGGAGCAACTTTCAATGCACCAAACAGAAGTTTCAAATCCAATAAAGTAAGAAAATCAAATCCCACAAAGGGGAATGAAGGTGCTAAAGAGATGAACAACCAAACCATGCTGGGGAATAAGCCTAAAGTCTTCAAACGGATTAATAAGAAAGAGAAGATCTTTTGACAATGTAGAGGGAAGGGACATTTTGCTGTACATTGCAAGAAGCTGAAGGATCAAATCAACGTAGTTCAAGCAAAAGAGTCTGAAATCACAAAAGAATTGGTAAAAGGGCCCATGGCCTAGATGGGGAACAGTCTAGAGCTGTGAAGAAGCCTCTTACTCCCAATATTATGAATGAGGAAATTGACACCAGCAATCTGTTCATGGAAAAAGATGTACAGGATCAACTATATTAAGTGGTCAATTTGGATGTAAATGCAGTGGTCAGATATGGGGCAAAGGGAATATACCATAAGATAATCAAGGAAGTTGCCCAGCCATATGCCCAACAGCTGGCAGATAAGATTTGAGCTGCTGATAATCCTGATGGATTGTACAAAGTCTGATTAGATGAGGCAAACTTGTCGATACCCCTCAATGTGATAAAGAATCGTTTCCAAATTATCAGAACAAATCATTAACACCCTCAATTTGGCTAATAACGCCACTATACACTCAGTAAACACTATATTCAATACTCTGAGTGTACATATATAGATATACAAGTGAATCGTGTGAAGGTGAGGGCAATTGTCAATAGTGCCCATTAACATTGTCTCAACCAGGTTGGTGAAGAGGATGAAGATCTCGGTGGACTTGGAACATAAGAAGGAGTATAGGACAGCCTGGCCGAATACCACCATCTCATGTGGAGCGTATAGCACTTTACCACTGCAATTTGGTCCTTGGTGGTATCTGCACCAGCAATAGTTTTGGCCAACCAAAACTATGATATTATGATTGGGACGCGATTTCTAAACAAGTATGGAGTTAAATGTAACTTCAAAGATAATACGTTGACCATATTGGGTCAGACGTTACCGTTGGTCTATCAGAAGGATGGAGAAGATCCACTGAATAGGAGAAACTACTTCTCAATTTGATATACAATGACAGCATTGTCCTGATTTGATACCAATTAGGTGGTTAGAACAGATTAGAAATGCTGATGGAAATCCTATAAAATTGGGGAATTCCGCTGAGGATCAAGAATGAGAAAAACCATACCGCTGGGATCAAAGATGATAGTTGACATGGGGTTGACATTGGAGATACCTGAGCTGCTGTATGGGGAGGTCAGAAGCCCCCTGGAAGAAGTCCAGAATAGAGCATGAGTGGCTCCTGGAATAATAATGCTGGGCCATGGAGAAATTCGAATTTTTCTGGCAATTTAAGTGAAAAACTGATGAAAATCAGGAATAATAAGATCATCGCATTTGTTCATCTAATTCCAACAGCCGAATTGAGGAGATTCCATGATTTTGGGACTATTGATGAGATGGGATTACCAGCTGGGGTAACTGAGAGTATCAACGTATTGGTTGATTAAGAGCAATTAGATGATCTTATGGAAGGCCAGCAAGAGGAGGTGCTCATATAGTTTGAAAAGTTTTGGGAAGTATTTTCTCAGGACAACCATAATTTGGGATGCGTGAGAGATGTGATTCCCTAAGGTTGACACTGGGGAAAACTTGCTTATCAGGATGAGACTGATTTTGTTGATTAAAAGTGGTCAAAGCGGTAGTGGAAGATGAAATCACCAAACTAGTGAAGCTTGGTTTCTAGTTCCATCATAGAGTTCCTGGGCAAGTCCAAATTTTAATCATGAAGAAAAAGGAAGGCTCCAATCAGGTGGTGATCAATAACCAGAAACTGAATAAGATTATAAAGAAGGATTTGTATTCCCTACCAAGAATTGACAATGCACTAGATCGATTGGGAGAAGCAAAATACTTCTCTGCAATGGATCTGTTATTGGGATATTGGCAAATAGATTTTTCAAAAAAAGACCAAGAAAAATGCGTAATTATTACCATGCAGGGGCTATACCAACCGACGAGGATGCCCCAGGGTCTATAAAATACACCTGCAACGTTCCAGAGGGCCATGGACGCTATAATGAGCGACTTGAAGCTGTCATGCATCCTGGTGTACTTGGACGATATCAATGTGTTCAGTAGGATGTTTAATGACCATCTACACCACTTGGAAAAAGTCTTAAAGAGACTGTCCATAGCTAACCTGAAGATTAAGCCGAGGAAGTGTCACTTCTTCAAAAAAGAGTTGGAATATCTGGGTTTTGTGATCAACACTAGTGTATTACAGCTGCAAGCCCAGAAGATTGAAGTCATAAAATGGATGGCTGTGCCAAAGAGTGTTTGAGACATCCAATTGTTCCTTGGAATGGTTAGATGCTACAGAAGTTTATTTGGGACTTTGCCTGAATAGCTAAACCCTTATTTCATCTATTGAAGGATCTGAAGAAAAAACTGTATGGAATGAAGAAGCGCAGGAATCATTTGCTGAGCTATGCTGGTACCTAATAGATTCTCTGAAATTGAAAAATACAAATTTTAAAAAAGATTTTATTATACAAACTGATGCTTCATTAATGGCAATTGGTGCCATATTAAGCCAGGTAAATGAACTTGGGGACAAACATCCAGTGGCATATGTGAGCTGGACACTCTCAGCCGCTGAGAGGAACTACACAGTAACTGAGCGTGAATACCTTGTGGACATTTACGCCTGTAAGTAGTTTCAGATGTACATCCATTTAATGCACTTCAAAGTGGTGACAGACCACTCCTCATTTCGTTGGATCCACAATTTTGATAGAACCAGAAGGACGACTGGCCCAATGGGCATTGAAGCTACAGGCTTATGATTATGAGATTGTCAACTGAGTGGGGGCTTCTCACCAGAATGTGGATGGCTTATTGCAGTTACCAATGGTCCAGATGGTATACCCGAAGGTGGATGAGTTATTCCAGAGAATGGTTGACGGAGAAATCAGGAATGATCCCTGAGAAATCCAAGATGCGCTTTAAAAAGCGAAGGAAAACACTGAGACCATGGATGGACAAGTATTTAAAATGATCAATGGGAACCAGTTATTATTCCTGAAGCCATTGGAAAGAGCAGCTATTGTTCAAGACGCTCATTAGGTTGTTGGGAATGGAGGCCTGAGAAAAACAACCGATCATGTTCACCAGTACTACTATTGGGAGTCAATCAACTACAATGTTGCTGACTATCTAGCTTGTTGCGTGGAGTGCCAGCTGCACAAGCCACTTAAGAATACAGCTGGATACCAACTTGTCCGCCCTGGATTTGCATGGCATATGGTGTCCATTGACATGATGGGACTGCTGATGAGCACAGGGGGAGTCAAGTACATAATAGTTGCGATAGACCAACTGAAAAGATTGGTCAAGATGAAGGCCCCGGCAAAAGTAGATGCTACCATCACCGCAAAGTTCATCCTTTATCAAGTAGTATACTGGCATGGATGCCCGCAGGTACTGCTTAGCAATAATGGGACAAACTTCACATCTCATGTGATCCCATGGCTGAATGAGAATAAAGTAGCAAGGGCGAACATAAATAGGCATTCTTAATTGGGCCAAAAAATGAACATTAATGCAAGAATCTCCTGTCAATGATGAAAAGAAAATCAGGAAATTGAGGATATCAGACCAAGAATCCTGAATATGACAGCAGGTCATATGCCCTGATGGGGGAAAACTGGATCCTGGGACTAATAATGTCATGATTAAATTGATCAGCCCATCATAACAGTAGATCGTGAGGACCACGCTCTGAGTAGGCAGTAGCGAGGAGGAAGAGGAAGAGAGCTGCATGCCTAAGGTCATCCTGAGCAGCGTTGAGTATTAACAATCATACTCTGCTTGAGCAAAATGAAGTATTTGACCAAGTGTCCAAAGCGGTGTTCTCCTACCCCAGTCCTTTTTTTGATGGAAATCTAGGCAAGAGGGGAAATGTGTTGGGATTCTTGCCCATATCCCAGCCTGCTAAATTATTAAGAATCACTAGGGGATAATTCCCTAATTTGAGGTGAATTGGAAATTGGTTGGCCTTGATTTCAGAGTAACTATGTTTGGGGGATTTTAGGATATTTGCCTGGTTGTACCATCAGGGATCAATCTGGACGAATGCTTAAGATCTAATCAGGTGGAGTTGCCGATGAAACAGGGGCATCTGATAGTGATTAAAGATCAGGTGTACCTATTGGGATAGGTCAGGTTTCATCACTGACTGATTGGGAATGTAAGTAGTAAGTTGCGAGGCAAATGATGCTTCCTGCAACTAGTTAATCGATCAGTTGGTTCATGACCTGCCTTGATAGGTAACAAGTCCCAAACCTAAGCAGGTCGCTAGCCAAATATGGTTGGTTCACTTGGATTGAGAGGAAAACGTTAGGGACACATTTTCTGACTCTTTCCGTTTAGGTCTTAAGGATGTCCAATGACAGAATCCTAGCAAGGATGGGGAAGACCACATATGCTGAGACAAGGATGCGCGATTTAATGGCAATGGCTGCCGTTTCACAGAAGAGGTGTCAACCAAGGGTTAGATGACTGAATCCCCACTATAAATTCCCTAGAATTCACTTATGAAAAAACAAGATATATAGCTCTAAAGTTATACAGTTCTATAGTTTTCTTCCGGTATATAGATTAAGTAGTAAGCTTTATCAGCATCCATTTGGTCTATTCTTTCTCAGGGATATTATTTCTGTGTGCAATAATTGGGAGACTCTTTAAGGAAAAAGAGTAAGGATTTGAGCGGGGATCCAGAGAAGAAGAGGAATCAAATTGGGGATTGCTGCCAACTGTGTGTCAAACTTGAGAAACTGCCACCAGGGAATCTCAGAGAAGATCAGGTTGGACAGTACAAGATAACAAATCACTATTTTAAGACATCTCAGGTATTTTGAGCGGAAATACTGACCAAGCATTGGGATGGGATCTAAGAATTCCATTCAACTATGGATAATATTCATCATACTATTATCAACTAGCTATATCAACAACAATACAACGTGGACAAATTCCACAAGAACTGAAACTATGCAAGTAATAAGTTTATAGGGGTTATTGGCCGAATAACCAGACCCATAAATTTTTACATCGTCCCTTGCATCCACTGAGTCATACAAATTCTTAGTGTTGCGTCTGGAGGTAGAATAAGGTAAAGTCATAGCGGAAAAGGGGTCTTTGACCAGGCAGGAGTATTTGTGCTTGCGGGTTTTTTTATTGGATAGGACTAAAGGGACTTCATAGTTGAGCAACGATAGGAATTCTTGCTTCATAATGATTATTCCCTCATAATCAATCATAAACTGAGTGCCGATGAGCATATCATATTCGTTATTGTCCAAAGCCACAGCAGGGGCCGATAAATAAGCTTCCCAATTCAAATGGGAAGGGAAGATTATGCCCCAACTTCATGGGTATTATTAGGGCCAGCGGTTCGAAATTTTTGTGTGTACCCTAAGTCAGGCGCTACCTTTATCTTCTTATTAAGCTTGGTAGAGATCACATTAACTGGGGAGCCAGTGTCCAAGATGGACAGTATTTTGACTTTTTGTATAACCACCTCAGCTTTTGTGAGGGTTCCTTCAAAGTTAAGTGCCGAAGCTATGACCTCCTTGAGCTGAAAGGTGGAGATTAATTTGAGAGCAGTCTTGGGATATTTATACAAGATGGTTTTCATAGGATGGACCTGCTGAAGAGGTCGAATCAAGCAAGCTAAGAGTTGATCACCATCGCTGGCAGTGTCACTAACTTTTTCCCCCTAAATTTGGCTGAAATATGTTCACTCAGGTATAGTGGGACAATCTATTCCTCCAGCGTTCAAATGATCAGGAACCTCTACTTCTGCGGGTGCTCCAAAAATATAGTATCCAACATCATTGTAACCCTTAGAAAGCCTCCCCAAGGGCATTCTCAACAACGGCCAAGGCCGGGATGGAAGTTGGGGAGATGGCTACAGAAGATTGGTTAGCCTTAGGGGCTGCATTTACCAGCTTGGCTGGAAGAAAAACACAGAGGCTTAAGGTGCGCTTGTGCAGGAGTGTGGTATCAACTACTTTACTGAACTCCATTTTTCACGAAGACAGTTTATCCTTTTTAAGGCGTACTGAGGAAGCAGGTCTTGTAGGGAGGATAGGCACAGGTGGGCTCAATCCCAACTGCTCAACTGGTGGAAGCTCTTTAATGGTTAGAGCTGAAGGTTTTACCTCAGTGTTACTTGTGTTAGCCCATAGTTGGAATTTTGCCACTTCAAACAAAGCCTCTTTAATGTTGCAGATATTTTTGAAGTGGCGTTTCAATGAGATGATATGTCTTGCTGAGAGGGTTGAAAGGCTAGCCCAGTTAACAGGGCGGCGATAGCATCATCAAGGGTAAGCATGTTAGAGGTGGACAACCTTTGCATAGAGAGGTAAAATCATTCAGCAAAGGCAATGGTTGATTCACCTTCAAACATACTAAGGCGCATAAAGGCCTGTTTTTCCCTGTGTAGACTCTGTTTTGATCTAAATTCATCCAGAAGAGCCCTTCACCTCTGCCCAAATGTACGAAGGGTTCAGGTTAGGGACTATCATCTCTTGCGCTAGATGACTTAAACAAGGAAGGATGTGTCGAAATTTTTGCTTGTCTGTGGCGCTATCCATAGCGGCTTTGTAAACGTACAGGAAGGTAGCAATGCTACTTTAACAGGGGTGAACTTTTCCTTAATGGGAAGTTTGTAAGGGCGCTGTTTAAGCTTCTTAAGGTGAGATAAAGCGTTTGCTAGTTTCTTAAGAGCAACTACTTTTGGAATACAGGGTTCCCCTGTAGTGAGAACCATTTTGTAGGAATCCAGCTTACTTGTGCTCGCTGGTGCTTTAGCCACTGGATCTTACAAAGGTTTTTAATAAAATAAATATAAACACTACTATAAAATTTTGGTTTATTATGCATTTTAATAGTAGCATGGGGGTAAAATGAAAAATGATCCCTCTCAAAATTCAACCAATCAGTATTTAAACTGTTTTGAGGGTCTGAGGGAATTCAAGGATAGTTTCAGAATAGCTTAGATGCTTCCAAAGTAGGTAATATGGCATGTGCTCCTATCAGATTTTGGAAAAAGGGAGTTACTTTCTGGGAAACTGATAGTAGGGGTTTTGGGGCATAACATACCCATGCAGTAAGGTTTTGATGTAATCCAACCAATAACCGCTAGATAAAGTATTTTCAACTAGGGGGACCTCCACCACGCCTATAAAAGGGGGGTCCTCACATAGGTGCTTTGAGGGACTTGGTGATGATGAGGGGAGTACCATCCGCTGGTTGCCCCATAGTCCGTTGTGTGATTAGAATAATCCAACCGTTTGATTTTACGTTTGGCGCCTGTGCAGGTGTCAAAATGGTGTTGCCCCAATTAATGGGGTTCCACAGATAATCAGCCAGGGTCTTTTGGCCGATATTCTCAAAATCATCGTCATCCTTATTTAAATCAAATTTGGTGTCACTGCAAACTTGTAAATGTCTGACATTTTCCCATTTCAGCTGATTGCAACCCAAAACATTCTTCCTCTGCTGCTGAGAGGGCAAATGTCTGACAGGCGCTTACAGCGCGTTGTCTCTGAGGCTTAGTTCAGTTTGTGCATCCACTCTGGTGGTTCTGCCTAACAACCACTATGAAATGTTGATTGGATCTGCATTCAAAGCAAATTGGAGCAGTTATTGATATGGCGGAGGAAACACTTACCATTCTGGGACAACGGATCTTCATCTATTTTACCTCCAATAAAGTACTGGAATACCCAATCCTCTCCAGTCAAATTCATCTCGCATATAGTGACATGATTCCTGTATGTTATTGGAAGAAGAAACAGAGGACTCACGCTTTCTAACCATATTTATGAGTACAACGGTATTCCGCTGCAAGCTGCAATTGCTTTAAGCATACCTTCTGGGCATCAGGTCATAATAGGGACAGAGCTCAAAATAGATATCCTGGAAGGCTATATGGTGAGATTATGAGGACCTATCAGCAATTGCGGCTTGAACCCCATGTGGCTCCTGTGCTCCTGTTACCAGGGAAGGGGGAAGTGAAGGTGTTGATAGTGAACCTGCAGAAAGAAACTATGAAGGTTAAAATGCATCAAGTAGTGTCTTATCTGCATCTGTTTCTTATCAATGAGGTCCACTAAGTACTTGATTTAGGTTCTTGGGAATACCTCGAGTTACTAATAAAACCTCATCTGGCAAGCACTGTGGTTCCGCGTGAGGCTCTAACTGGTCTGTCAGAGGACCAAAGGGCAGTGTAATGAATTTTTAGAATTACCAACCATTTTTGCATCTGACAATCATGAGTTGGGATGTGCATTCAGGAAGTGCATTGGTTGGAAATGGGGCACACCCTCCTATTTTGTCATGGCCTATCCATCGCTCCAAGGCAGCGGAAGGAGTTGTATCTGCTGAGATAGATAAATTGGTTGAACAGGAAATGTTAGAGCCGTCAAAGATTCCCTGGGCGTCCCCATGGATAATTGTCAAGAAGAAGTATGGCACATATTGAGTAGAAATCAACTACTGGAAGCTTAACAGCACTACAAAAAAGGACTCATAACCGCTTCTGTGAATTGAAGATGCTTTAGATCAGCTGGGCGGTGCAAATATTTCTCTGCTATGGACTTGATATCAGGGTACTGGCAAATTGAGTTGCCAGTGACGGAATAAGAGATGTGCGCTATCATCTCCTTGAAAAGGTTATTCCAGCCTATGCATATGCCACAGTGTTTATGCAATGCCCCAGCTATGTTCCAGCATGCTATGGATACAATCTTGGGTGATCTGAAGCTTTCTTGCATTCTAGTCTACCTTGATAATATTAATGTTTTCTTGTGGATGTTCACAGAATATCTTGATCACCTGGTACAAGTGTTCCACCGACTCTCTGAAGCTAACATCAAAATAAGCCCCAAAAGTGCCACTTACCTAAGAAGCAGTTGGATTATATCAGGTTTGTGATAGACTCCAAAGGGCTTAATTCTCAGCTGGCAAAGGTGTAAGCTATATGCAAGATGACTCAGCTGGGTAATAAAATGCAATATTCAGGTGTCTTTGAGGATGATCAGTTACTACTAGCGGTTCATTACTAACTTCATCTGTATTGGGGCTCCGCCCTTTGAGCTTTTAAATAAGAACACTTTTGACTGGATTAAACAATGTCTAAACGTCTTCAATGTTCTATGAAATGCTTTGGATAGTGCGCCTGTTTTGCAATACCCTAATTTTTAAAAAAGAATTTATTTTGCAAACAGATGCTTCACTTTCTGCTGTAGAAGCAGTATTATCCAAGAAGGATTATGATGGCGTAGAGCACCCTGTCGCCTTTTGCAGCCAAAGCTTATAACGTTATTAGAGGAATCAAACTGTGACTGAGTGAAAGTGCTTAGCGGCGACATATGTGCACAAATAGTTCCGGATATACCTCCAAGGGGTTAAAGTTAATGTGATAACAGATCATGCATCCTTGCATTGGCTGCTTAATCTCCGTGAACCTGAAGGATGACTCGCGCAATGGGCCTTGAAGCTCCAAGCATATGATTTTGAGATCATACACCATACAGGGGCAAAACACCAGAACGCGGACTGTCTCTCACATTTACAAATGGTCGCCATTATGGTGATTTGGCAGAGATAATGTATGAGAAGATGCTTTTGGGGAAATATCACGATGAGCTGCCACAAGTGATCATAGTGCTGGAAGGGCTGTGACGGTATTCCTATGTGCGATGCAGAACTATATAAATGGATTGAAAATTGACGCTGAGTTTCCCAAAACCTTTTGCCATACCTGAAATTATTATGGATGCTCATAAAGCGGTAGGCCATGAAGGGTTGCAGAAAACGCTGTTCTTGCAACCCCGTTACTATTGGGAGAGTATACACTATGATGTTCTTGAAACAGTTGCTTGTTGTCACCAGTGCCAAGTGGAGAAACTATTCCACAAGAAGAGACGACCTACCAGCTTCTTAAGCATCATTTCTCATGGCATACATTTTGTCTGGATGTGGTGGGGTCCCTTCCAACTGGCGCAAACCTCTTCAAATATAATAGTAGCAATTGACCATTTGACAAGATGGGTGGAAGCAAGGGCGATCAATGATTTAATGGCTGTTACCATCGCCAAGTTAATCCTGGAGTGTGTCATACAGCGACATGGCTAACCAGAATTTATCCTCACAGACAATGGAATCAATTTTACATCGCATATCCTGCCCATGTTGAATGAACTAATGGCAATACGTGGGGTCTTGACTACACACTAAAACCCTGAATTTAATGGAATGGTGGAATGGGTCAATGGAACCTTGGTAAACATTCTCTGCAAGCTTGTAAATGATTGTCCTTCCGAATGGAGTACCCTCTTATCCACTGCTGTCTTTGCATACAACATAAGCTACCAATCGTCAACTGGCAAGAGTCCTTTCCAACTACTGTATGGAAAACATCCAGCGTTGCAAGCATTGCTTTATTACTGTGCAGAGGATACCGCCGGAGTCAAGCCCCAACGCCATTTTTCTGCTTTAACAGACATACTGATTAAACTTCCAAAATAAAGCATCTTCCACTAGTCAAACAAGAAGATCTGGGAACAGGCAGCCAACAAATGTAAATGCATCAGCCTACCACAGTTTGGGGTAGGAGATTTTGTCCTGCTACACAACCAACATGGGTTCAGAAGAAGGAAAAAGCTTGCCATAATCTTTATTGGACGATTGAGATAACATAGAAAACAGGTGTTGATGGCTACACTATCAAGGAACCTGTGATGGGTCAGAAAATCAACTGAGTATACACAAAGTTCCTTTGGGCCTACAAGCAATATGAGCTTATTGTCCACTCTATGGTGGTAGTTTTGAGAAATAGATATGACTGGATGATAAGTTACCTATCAGGCAGATCGTATTTACAAGTCAAGGGGAGCCTTGAGATAAAAGATAGTTATATTGATGCAAAATGAATTGATTAAAAAAATCATAGTTTGGACATTTAAAGAATTTCTCTGAGTCTCTAAAGATAGAATGAGAACCATAAATTGGTAGCACTTAGGGAATTATTAAGTGGAAGGGTAAAACTGACTAGGAATACCACAGATTAAGAGTTGAGCGTGAGAATGAGAAGGAGGAGGCCTTTTACAAGATAAGAGAGTAGTAGGGAAGTGTAACAGAAGTAGTCATTGAACTATAATATTAGATAAATTGGTATCTTTGGGGCAATAGCTCCTTATTAAGTCTTTATTATTAATTATCAAGGGCATACGCCCCCCATATTATCATCTGTTGCTCAAAAGGTTTTGCCCTGTGCAACCCGTTCAGTGGAATCGACTAAATCTTCTGAAAGTTAACAATCCGCTAAGGCTTAATTGAAACTGTTGGGACACATTCTTCAATACAACAAAAAGGGGCTACATTTATAGTAGTTGGCAGTACTTAAGTAGATGTATTAAAAAGATCATTGTTGGGTGCGACTTAAGAGGGTCTTTATCAGCAACAGCTGTTGCTTCCTATGTGGGTGCCAATATATAATTTGGGCGATAGATTCCCCTATAAATTCCCTTAATTTTAGGTTAATAAAGCAGGCAATTAGATACTTAGAAACTTTAAGGCTTGAATATTTAGCCAGTTATATATTCTTGTAGTACTCTAGAGATTAGAGTCTCATCAGACCTTTTGACTATATATGCTTTTTAAGTTCTCCAAGGCTCCTGCGTGAAGATATGAAGGGATAGGAAGTTCTTGTTGCTTGGATAAATTACCAGAACCTTCACAGTGGGTTGAAGGAAGGTTGTTATATCTCTCCTGAGGAGAAAACTGAGCAGAGAAGATAAATATGAATAGGAATTTAGCTGGATATTAATCTTTATATTAGTATTACCAACCCAACATATTATTTAGCCATATATAAAGTTTTTTGGTTGCATACACTAGAGCCTGCACAATATACTAAGAGTTACAGGGAGTAACCCCAGATGAAAGGTTACATTTTTTGCTCACTAAATGCGTAGTTGAGTAGCCTAGCTTAAAAGTTCATTTTTAGTGCTTATTAAATGGGTAATTTGAGTTTTAATGACAAATATACAGAAGAACGCACCAGCACAATGTCATACAAAAATGAACATAGGAAGCTGTAGATAGAATTTAAATTAACACAAATGCACTGAGCTTAGCATCAGAAGCTATTCTTTCTAATTTGGAGAGTGGTAATGAAAGCCAAAAAGGAAAAAATCGTCTCCAAGGTCAATAATAATCTTTTTGGAAAGTTCACCTCATTGAAATGGAATGAGACTGAATTAATCAAGGAGATACTATTCCAAAAACTGAGAGAAAATCATATGATGAATTTTTCTCCAGATTTTGGGAGACATATAATAGATGCTAAAGTGCTTAGAAGAGCTTGAAAATCAAAAAGTGTGATTGTTATAAATGTAAATGAGACTGACAATGAGATTCACAAAAATCTAACTGAGAAAGTACAAAACTGAGGAATAAGGCAGAAGATTTTACTTCAAGTTCAGGGATGACTCCCAAAACTACACCTATTGCTATTCAGGTTGCCTAGTAGGAATCTTCTGCCACCGTAGCAACAGAAGCATTCTGGAGTAAGACAAAACTACATGTATTTCATTGAAAATTCAAACTGGCATTTTTTCATATTTGAAAAGATGATCTGTTATATGGGCTGACACAATGCAGTAACAGTGCTGAACTGCTTAAACTCTGACTGCCAAAATCTGGTGTTGCCAAATTTTATGAAGATAATTGAATGTAGAGAAAAACTTTTTTCTCTTGATCTCACTTTTTAGAGTTATTTGAAAAATTTGTTTATCCACCGCCATCTGGCCACACCCATTTCCTATTTGATGTCCTTGGATCAGCCGCCTGTCACCCCAGTGTGGGGCAGTGGTGCTCCACTGCCTAGCGTTTTCCTCCCAGCGGGCAAACGCGTTTGGATGGGCTCAAACAGCCCGCCCACCTCGTCCAGCTGATTTATCCCCCCACAGGACTTAGCACTCCACCTGGTGCGCATCCACCCTTCTCGCCCCCATCCACTCGCCCTACCTCATTCCACCATTTGATTTTGCCTCCATGTTGACTACAGGCGTTTATTCCCATATGCAACAAGGCAATTATTGACCTAACCATCATGGCCTTTGCGCCAGCTGGCTTTATTGACTTCTGCCCAATTATAAGGGCCACTTTGATATTGGGTTCCAAACAGAGGAGGATGCTGCAGCAGCGGCGATACTTCCTTTAATTTATACAAATACCCCTATTCCCACTACCTATACTTGTCTCCATTTGGACACCACCCTGGTGGTGTCATTTGCGAATCTCCTGTCCCACCTCCTGCCCCAAGTTTTATATGACCAGTTGGTCATGGGGCTTATGGCTTATAGCACTCAGCCCAACCTCATCTTTTCAGTACCCTCTAGTGTGGAGCGCCTCACTGCCCCTTGTGCAA
The DNA here is from genome assembly GCA_022478985.1 of Massospora cicadina. NCBI lineage: Eukaryota > Fungi > Entomophthoromycota > Entomophthoromycetes > Entomophthorales > Entomophthoraceae > Massospora > Massospora cicadina. The sequence continues at coordinate 40,929 of JAKSZP010008219.1, forward strand.
CTGCCACCATCATCCCACACCACCCTTCCATAGCCCACCAAATCCCCCCATGCTAGTGTCGCAGCAGCACCGGAGCATTTCTTTTGGGCTCAGGTTGATAATGGTCAGCAGCTTTTTCCCCTCTGCTTTAGGCTCGACCATGAAAAAAAAGCTTGCCCACATGCCACTTCTGCTGATGCGGCTTCAGAGCCCCCCTCCGTGGGTCTGCATGGGGCACTTTGCTGCCCCCTCCCACCCTCCACTATCGTTCAATGGGCCAGAATGGGAAATTGGCCCCCCCAAATCTTCCAGCCACATTCTACCACCTAAACCCACCCCAGCCAATCAGAGCCAGGCTTGGACCACCCTTTGCACCCAAGAACCCACCTATTTGCCCACTCCCACCCACCCAACTTCTAACGCCACTATCCTCATAAACCAAAATCCATGGGACCTATGGACAGAGGTTGATGAATCAGGTATCATTCTCATTAGTGAGCATTCTGGTCAACCTCTTGGCCAATACAATTATGGTCAGGCCGAAATTTCCTTCCTGACTTTGATGAAACCCCCCCCCCAGACATTTCACTCCTCTTCCCAATGCAGCCCCCTACCAAAGTGACCACCAGCTCGCCTTAGCTGCGGTGGCCTCTCCTCTGTGCCCAACCCTACGCAAAGCAGTGGCCCAATCAGTGGCTCAGTTTTAAAATGGCCCGCCCACCCTCTTCTTTCCCCCCAACTTTCCTTGAATCTAAATGCAGCAACATCTCAAAGTTATTTGATGATGCTGAAGTTGCTGTCATGAATGTTGCATTGCTCGCCAAATTCAACCCTTCAGCTAAAATCACCCGCCACATTATCTCCCTTTTTGCCCAACTTCCCAAAGCCCATAAAGAAGCTGAAATTCTTGTCACGGCATTTGTTGAAGCGCTTTACCGCGCTAATCTTAATGAGGAGGGGGAAAACTCATACTACACTGACTTCCACCCCCACTACATGGATGCCCCAACGCTTTGGCTCTCTGCTTTGATCCACTAATATAATCAAAATTTTATGATCAGGGCGCATTTGTCTGAAGACCAACCCCCAACCCCCCTTCACCCTCTGCCATGGTTGATAAGCAGTTTCCGCTCCCCGCCTGGTTAGTAGTTTTATTTCTTTCCGTTTGTTTTTGATCAGTTTTTTTGTTTTGATTTTGGTATTGTCCGTCCCCTGGTCAGCATACCTCGAATAAATTTAAATTTAAATAATTGGATGTAGAGAGACGCCTAAAAAGCTATATTTACTGAGTTTGGTATACATGCATGGATAGATAACTTTAAAAAAAGATTAAGGAAACCTAGTTATAAAGGAAGAAATGTTAGCAGTTGTGCGGATTGATTTTACCATTAATTCATATCCTGGCTGGTGCAAAAGTATCACTAGAATTTGATACACAGATAGCAATGCAAGCGGTGCTTTGGCTACAATAGTTCGCACTGTGCCATGTTTTGGCACTGATTAATCAGACTTCCATATCGCAGATAGCGAAATATATGAAAATGGTAAGCTTGTCTTCTAGTACACCTAATTATTTTTATGAAGAAATTCCACCTGATGAGGATCAACCTACAACAGAATTTGAAGATGAGAATATTGGAAAATAATTAATTATTAGAATTGAGAGTTAATGGGGAAGGAGCCCAATGTATCAAAATGGACAGAGAAATTGAAAACCCACTATTGAAATGATGGTGCAACTGGACTTTTCTTTTGCCCAAACTTTAGGTAAAAAGCTAGGAAGAAGTGTGAATCTAGTGTTACTCAAGAGGAAGAAACTTCCCAAGATTCAGGAAAATATTTAGCAGTCTAGACGCAGAAAAATCTAGCACTTCAAGGAAACCTTCTCCTCTAGATATCAGATCAGATGGAGTATATACTTCAGATTTATTTTTATAGAACCCAAGAGAATATCTGCTTTATCAGGTTAAATGTCAAATATAAATGCTTTCATGAGGGAAGTCAAAAATGAAAGTTAATGATCCAGAGATCAGAAAGTCTTTTTGGCATTATGCTATCCAAATAATGAAAAAGGCAAGAAATGCAAGGATGAAAATAAACAATACAAAACAAGAATGATTAAGAAATTCTGTCTTATCAATTCACATGAATAAGGGATCAATTCCAGACGAAATGGTGGGTAAAATTAGATTGTTAGTGATGGTTAACGATATTAACAGTCATTCTACAGATAAAAATGATGACTATGGTAAGTGGAACTGGTGATTGGTATTAAGGTCGCACAAAAAGATTTAAGAAGAATCAAGTAACAGCTGCTAAAAGATGAATTAAGATTAAAACCTGTCAGAATAAGTGACACATTAGGAACAAAGACCAGATGAATGGGACCATTTGAGATTATCCCTAATATGGTGAGAGATGCCTATACATAAAGAACATCACAGATTGGCATATAGTAAACCGGGTCCATACTAAATACATAAAAAATTGGAAAAAAAGGGGGTATATATATAAATAAAAAAAGATAAAAAAGATAGAGAAAATAGAAAGAATTTATATATAAAAAATTAGATTCTTATAAGGAGATTACTCTAGAGAAAAATTAAAATATAAATATGAAATATTATTGGTTTTATTCTTGCAAACAAGAGGAACTGGCTTTGATACCGCCTTTCATTATCTAGTGGGGAGAAGGGGGATGAACTACATTGAAAGTAATGATGAATTACGACAGAGTCAAAAAAGATCTTAAATGTTGGCAGGATCAATTTGTATTGAAACTGGATCCAATGTTAGGAGGCATAATAAAGGAGAGTCAGAAGAGCCTGTCAGGCAAACAGAAAGTTATTTTTAGACCAGCCTGCCAGTTTAATTGCTGAAGCACCCAAATGGCAAAACAGATTGCCAGTGGCACTGCTACTGGTATGACGGTTATGGAAACAGGAAGGAGTTCCGCCATAGAGCTCCATGAGTTATAATCGTATATAGGCACCTAGCAAAGTACCAGGTGAACACAGCCATAAACTTGAGGGTTGTTGGAATACAGGCGGAAAGGGCGTTTTAGTTTTAAGCATAAAAACTGGACATGTTTAAAGGGTTATTATTGGAAAGAGATGTAAAAAATTGACCAACAATTTTCTCAATGCAATGCAACTGATTAAATAGTGCTCAATTGCTAATGGGTCAAAGCAGAAATTGGGTCCCTCAAATTTGACCTAACCTGGTGACTTTTTAGGGGGAAGGGGAAAATAATTTTAATTGGAACCAACATCATATGATTTGACCGCAGGCTGAGTTGCTATCAGTTTTTCTGCAAATGCCTGGACTGATGCTCGACTGCATTTGCATCAGTTGGCATGATGGCATCTGGACTGACGAGCAGCAGGAATTCCCCAGGGCCACCCCACATAGGGGAGGTCCCAATTGGTTGGAAACAGATTTGGGATAGCTAACCCACCCATGCCTGGTCATTGGGGCATTTGTTAAGCAAATTGAGTTGTGTCAGGTGCAAATCCTAATTAATGAAATAGGGGTTTTGAATTAAGGGTGACAATCCCTGAAAATTTTGAGGGACTTTAGTATCTTTGATTGTATCAATTGATAGCTTGATGTTGTCTGCTATTCTGGCCAATAAGTCTCTAATTTTCTCTTTCCAAATATTAGTTTTCCAATTGTTAGGCTTTATTCCCATTAATTTCAGACATTTTGTCATTGATTCAATAATTTTGGTGCTGCTTTCTTCAGTTCAGCGGACAAGACTGGCAGAGGTAAGCGCAGGAACTGGGGGAGAGATCTTCAGAGGAAGCACTGTAACACAGCGCTTGTCAACCACATGGGCGAGGTTTCTCTGGGTGATGAGGGGTACAGCTTCCCTCTTCAGACCTTTCTTGTTTGGGAATGGGAAAATCGCCTGATCTATGCAAAGGGGACGTTCCCCTGGACTTAAATTACCCTTTCCTTTTGCCATAGGAGGGGCACCTCCGCTGGGAAACTGCGTAAGGGCTACATTTTTGTGCGCATTGGGCAACTTGATCACCATCAAAGTCGCAACTTTTGGGGGAGTACAGGGAGCATCAGGAGGACTCATGAAACGCCTCGACCAGTTCCATGCAATTTGCGCAATTGTGGGCCTTAAACCAACTGTTCTCATAAGCTAGATAACCCTTCCAGGCGACGAGATACTGAACCAACCTCTAGTATTTGTGAGATGCTAAGATGATTTCCACCTTGGCCTCCTCCGCATCCTTGATTACTATTGGCTCAGGATCAGTGGGAATGATCCCCTTGAATGAGGACAACTGAGATACGTGGAACACGGGGTGCTATTTCCATTGAGCTGGTAACTTTAACCAGAAAGCACCATTTCCCAAGTCTTCCTTTAACCAGTGAGGACCAAACGCTTGCTTGAAAACTTCCAGGAAGGTACCTGCATCAGCAAATGGCGCGTATCTAGCATAGCATATAAACCCACCACTATTTTATGGCCAGGAAGTCATCTTTAATCCGCAAACTGCTTATAATCATTGATAGCTTTAGTAAGATGCTCCTGCACTAAGGACTGGGTAGACCAAATGTGCTTAACGTGATCTGCGTTAGTGGGGACCTCAGGATGCAGACAGGGACCAACTGAGAATGAGGGATTATACCTCAACGTTGCTTCATAGGGAAAAACCCATAGAAGTGTGAGTTCCTTTGTTATAGGAAAATTGAGTGAGGGGGAGGTCATTGGCCCAGGTATCCTGTGCGGATGCAGCGTAGCAGAGCAAATACTGTCCTAAAATTTGGTTAAACCGCTTAGTTTGTCCATTGGATTGGGTATGATATGCTGTGGAATGAAAGGGGGTAATTTTTAATATGAATTAGGCTCATTCCAGAAATGCGCTGTAAAATGGGGCCCATGGTTGCTGATGATCTCATACAGGAGACCAAACATAGAAAACACATGGCGTACAAAAAGACATTTGGTTTCTTCTGACATAGTTGTGGAAGAGCATGGTATAAATGATTAAAATTAGTAAAATAGTCGACCACCAACATTACCGCCATAAATCCATTAGAAAAGGGAAGTTAAACAAATAAAGTCCAAGGACACTGATGTCCATGGACCCTCAGCCTGTTGTAAAGGATAAAAAAGACTCTTACTTCCTGATTGATCCAAATTGACCCATACACAATGTTGAGATTTTGGGTTTTGCTTCAGAGGGCTGGTTCTTCTTTAGATGCAGAATGGAGCTTCAGCATCTATTGTGTGAGGACAATAACAGGATGGTGATTATAATTTAGAATATAGCTTCTTGGTAGCACTTAAATCATATACCATGTAATTTACCTGGACGATGGCACGCCACCCTGATCCTACTGATCCCAAGTAAATAACGACTAATACAAAGTAAAATACTAATACAAAAAAGTTTTTTAAGTTAAATTATAAATTAATCCAGTAGTTGGATGTTCTTTATTAGTGTCAACTTAAGGGTTATTTATAGGGTTCAATGTTCACCACATCTTACCCATGACGTCTCATTTTCTGTGGCACTTGACCACATAAAAAGTTTGTTGAACGTCTACAAATACTTCAACTCAGGGCATCATGCTCAGCCTCAGGGTTGGAGTAAACACTATCATCATTCTCAAGATGACATTTCGGACATGTCTTCAAAATAGCTGAACTGATTTACTTTAACACGTAATTGGCAGCACATACCAAGGTGATTTGTATCACTAATTAGTAATTAATTTGATCAAAAACTTGACCAACACTAAAAACTAATTTTGACATAGACCAACAAAGCCCACATGCCTGAGTCATTAAGTCAAAACTTAGTCTAAGTTCGACCTAACCATCAAAGCCCTTGAGCCCATGTCATCATAGTCAAATATTATTAAGTGAAATTGCTAGGCTGCAAATCCCAAGTTTGGATATAATTAAATACACCTGATCCATAATTGCTGATATCTGATATGATCGAATATCCAATGATTAGGTCCAGTCAATTACTCAACGCTTCCCCCGCCTAGACTGGATATAAGTAGCAGATACCTTTTTCCTGGGTCACCACGTCTAAAATTAGCGTTCCTCAAAGTTTGAACGTTATCTTGATAGCCTTTCATAAGCTGACAGGGCCAGTGTGCCTGGTGCCGAGCTTTCTTAAGTTTGGCGCATCTCCGTCAGGGTCTAGATAGTCAGGACTTGTATGAATTCCACATCTCTCCAATTCTGTTGCAGGCTTCTCTGGTTCAATTGTGCTCTCCTCCCCCTTAAAAGAGGGGATACCTAGTTCTCATGCCAGCAAGGCATCAAATCTATGAAATAAAATCTATGGTTTGCAATTATCATTTTTTTTTCTTTTTTACTTTTTATTATTTCTACATTTTTTATTTTTTGTATATATTTTTTCTTTTTTATATTATTATTCTTTATGATATGGATGACAGAACTTAGCATATACTCGATTCACAACCCAGTCACCTTGATCCTTAATGGTATATATGTCTTCAGATGATTTCTCCAATATGATAAATGGACCCTTCTAAAGCGAGGCTAGCTTGTGCGCGTGGCCTGTGCTTTGAGTGTCACAATATTCTACTAATTCTCCTTCCTTGAACTTAGTCACCATAGCTAATTTAGCGTCATTGTAGCTCTTCTGAATAGTTTTTTTTGACTAATCACATTTTGATAAGCTTCTGATTGCAACTTGATTAAGGTCTTTGCTAGTTGCTCGACATAGTTATTTGGGTTAATTGCATCAGTTGAACTGAGTACTGAATATAGTAATGGAGGTAGAGCGGGCTGTCTACCATACAAAAGGCGAAATGGAGAGTGGATTGTGCTGCTATGGTGTCCGATATTGTACACAAACATGGTCGCACTAATTGAAGTTCCCATTGCAAAGGCGCCAAGGCTGCGTTTTTGTATAAAATGCTGACTAAAGTGCCATTCACTCACTCTACCATACCATAAGTCTCAGGATGGTATGGTGTTGACAACAAACCTTTGATGGACCTCAACTCATTTTAGCTGTTAGACAATTTGGGCAGTAAAATTTGTGCCATTGTCCGTCAAGATCTTCTGGGGGCATCCGTGCTTATAGATAATATTGTCCATAATGAACTTGGCAGTAGTTAGAGCCCTGACATCTCAGATTGCTTTTTCTTCCACCCATTTCATTAGATAGTCAATAGCAACAATTATGTATTTGTTGCCTAAGCTACTCACAGGCAAAGGGCCAATTACATCAATTGACATGGTATGCCAGGCCCAGTCAGGTTTGATCAATTGATATTTCACATATGACTTCATAGGTTTTGCAATTTGGCATGAATGACATTTATCAAGCACATATTGGATATTGAATCGCATGGAATCCCAATAGTAACTGGCTCAAATTAATTCTAGCGTCTTGGTCATTCCCCCATGTCTAACGCCTTGTATGCTTGTGTAATAATCTCCATTTGGTCAGAAGGTTTTGGGAAGATTTGACATTGTCCATTGGGATTAAGCTTGTATAGAACTCCATTTTGATATTTGGTGTCAATTAGTGCTTTCTCGATTATTTTCTGAACTTTGGGTGGTTCATCTCCATACTTTTAATTAATCATTTTTTCATGAAGCTCAATGGCCAAACTGCTCAGGACAGCTACAATAGGAAGTCGCAATAGTCCGTCTGCATTTTGATGGGTCGCTCCAGCTCTATTAATAATTTCATAATTGTAAGCTTGTAATTTCAGAGACCAGCGGGCTAACCATCCTTCAGGTTCCTTGAGATTGTGGAGCCATTGTAATGAGCTGTGATCCGTTACTACTTGGAACTTGGTGCCATGAATGTAAACCAAAATTGTTTACAAGCATAGATGACAGCCAGACATTCTCTTTAAGTCATCGTATAATTACGCTTATGCTTACTCAGCATCCTGCTGCAATAAGCAACTGGATGCTCCTCACCATCATCCCCAATCTGCAATAGTACACCACCAATCGAAGTCAACAAGGCGTCAGTTTGTATGATAAAAGGCTTGCTGAAATTGGGATATCGGAGGATAGGTGCTGAGCTCATTTTGTTTTTCAAAGCCTCAAAGGCTTGTTGGCATTCCTCTTCCCAGCAAAAACGAACTCCTCCTTGTAGTAAGTGGAATAGAGGCTTGGCAATCTTCGTGAACCCTTCCACAAATCTTTGATAGTATCCTACCATGCCTAAGAACACTTGAACATCTCTCATACTCGTCAGAAATTGCAAATTGTTAATTGCCTCCACCTTTTGAGGTTGAGGCCGCAAGCCCTTGGAATCAATAACAAACCTGAGGTATTCCAATTATTCTTTAAAGAATTGGCATTTTCTAGGTTTTATCTTCAGATTGGCCTTCAACAGCCATTCAAACACTTGTTCAAGGTGCTCCAGATGTTCAAAAAATGTTCTCAAAAAGACATGATGTCATCCAGGTACACCAGAACGCAGGAAAATTTAAGGTCCCCCAGTATCGTGTCCATTGCGCACTGAAAGGTTGCTGGTGCATTACATAGCCCTTGTGGTATGCGTGTCAGTTGAAAAAGCCCTTGAGCAGCAATCTTCGCGCACTTTTCATGCTCCTCTGGTGGCAGCTCAATTTGCTAATATCCTGAGATGAGGTCCATTGCGGTAAAGTACTTCGCCCCTCCCAGATGGTCCAGAGCATCATCAATTCTGGGCAACGGATACAAATCATTTTTTGTAATGGCATTGAGGCGTCAATAATCAATCAAAACTCAATTGCTGCCATTTTTTTCTTTACTATTAAAATGGGGCTGGCTCATGTGCTTTTGGATGGCACTATCATTCCACTTTTCAACAATTTGTCTAGCTCTTCACTGACTATTTTGTCACTGGCCCTGGGGCTCCAGATTGTCCTCATTCTAATAGGCACATGGTCACTGGTGTAAAAAAAATGCTGAACTCCTTTTGCACAACCTAAATATTGGTCATATTTGGCAAAAATTTTGGAGTATCGTTCAAACAACTCGAGTGCTTCATCCTTTGTTGTTCTGATAAGCTGGATAACGATTCTTGAGATATAACAGTATGTGCCCCAAGGGTTTTGGTTGGTAAATTAAATTTGGATAAGTCACCAAATTTGACAGCTGATATTAACTCATCCCTTAGAAACAGATGCACAAAAGCGACTACTTGATATTTCTTGACCTTAATATTTTCAGCTGGTCAAATTTGCTAGTAAGACATCAATCTCTCCGTGCCCAAAATAAGTATTCCAGGCACCATACTAGGTTCCATTTGAGAACGATGCCACAGGGATACAACCTCCCCATACAGTCCTTCTGGAATATCCAGTGTGGTCCCAGTTCTCATAACCAGTTGATGGCCTGGAGCTATTGTCACACCCTTATTCACACGTAGAGGTATTCCTTGATTTTTGTTTATGGCGGTTGGCATGGGGCGGCTTTGATTCCCCTGCTGAATATACCCTACTGGTATTATCCCATCGGCATAAGATATATTGATAAAATTTCTATGACAGCTTGTAGGCTTCATATCATTGTGAGAGTAATAAATTGGAAGTGATTGGCCCAATATCGTCAAGATGTTTTCTTTAAAATCGCATGAGATCCCATAGGTCCTTAAAAAACTAGTTCCAATTAATATGTCATAATTGGCATTAGGAAGCACTATAGCGGGTCAGATACTACCAAAGCTCCAAATCGCAGTGGCAAAGCGCTGTAAGCTCCTTCAATCTTAGTGCTGTTGAGGCCTGCAGTCCCATACTCTTGATGATGGTCAAAGTCCGGAGCTATTTTCAATTATTTAACCAGCTTCATGAAAACAATGTTTACAGGTGTTCCACTATCAACAATAGCTAAAACTTTAACCTTATTGAACATAATATCCACATAAATACACTCAGAGTAGTAAGAATAAATAGAGTTTACTAAGTGAATATGGGAAGAATCCAGGGAATTAAGAGTGTGCTTCAGAGTATTCCCAATACTGGGACATTCATTGATGAATGTGTCGATTGACATTGCTATATTGACCCATTTCAGGCTTGGGGGTATCTGCTGCATTGCTCAGCCCGTTGGCTGAAATATTTTCAAGTATTTGTTGCACATAGGGTTTAGCGACTACTTCAGAGGCTTCAGGTGTGATAACCTTACTCTGGGAGCGAGTTACCGCATGTACATTCAAGGAATCTTCATTCAATACTAATATAGGATCGATTTCATTGTTAAATGAGGCCCATGGCCATTGTTTTCTTGTCAATTGAGTGGGACTAGTGTCTTAGGCACGATAGAGAATCCCACATCTATTGTGCTTGTTCTTTTCCCTCCTCTTGCACAGTATTGGGAAGGACTACATTGACATTTCGCTGATGGCATCTGGAAGCATAGTGACCTTTACAATTGCAATTAAAGCAAATAATTTCATACACTGGCCATGGGGCTCTTGCATTTGAGTTTTGCTCATTTCTTACAGGCGGATTACTGTCAATCTTCTTGTTGGTTTTGAAGGGCTTTCCAGCAAAGGCAGTGGGCCCCAATCTGTAACCAGTATTAGGAGGGCCGTAATTTTCTGAGCATCTGCACAAATAGTAAACCAATTCAGATGTCACAAAGTTTTTGACAAAAGCAGGCAATAGAGTGTTTGATAGATTAGGGTAAGGTTTTACTGCATGCTCTAGTGCAATCTTGGCATCAAAATCAACCATAGCCCGCACGCCTAAGAGAACTTGAGCTTCACAATAGAATTGATCTGCAAATTCATCAATTGCTTCATCCTTCTTAAAGCTGATGTTCAAAAACTAGGATTTTCTGGTTAACATCCGTTCTGGACCTCCAAATCCATGAAGCACAGCCTCCTTGACTTCAGCATATGTTGGATTTTTGTTAATGTGAGGCATAATCAACTCGGTGCTCCACTCATCCAAGAAGTTAATCATAATGGCTGCTTTGTTGCTGTCGCTGGCCCCATGCATGGCCATTTCAAAACGTTTGAAAAATGTGGTAATACTTCCATTCTTATCAAAGGCCAGAAGGTTTGCTGATTTATATTTAATGCTTCCCCATTCCTGGTTATCAAAATTATTTTCTGGGTTGACTAGAGTCAGGCGTACTAGGGCGTTGGGGCATTGTATCCTGGTTTGAGGTGCTAGGGTTGGCCAAAGCAACCATATTGCTAGGCAGTTGTCAATGTAGCCCAGTGTCCATTTTGGTAGCTATTTCTGAAGCTTTGTCCTCATAAAATTCGGAAAAATTTCCATTCAAGTGGTTTGTAGCACACTGACAACGCCCATTGTCCAGAGCTCAAATTTGCTCATTGATTTCGTTTTCCCAATTGACACAAAATCAGTTTTTTAACTATAATTTCTCAATTTCCTCATTCAAGCTAGTAGCTTGTAGTTGCTAGGTGGAAATCACTTGGTCCTTTTCTTTTATGGCCTTCTTGCACTGGTTCAATTCTCCATGGAGATTTTTGTTTGACTCATTAATAACATTAACATTATCATTTAGATTATTGATCTGTAGACTAAGATGATCAATAGATTCTTGATTTTTCTCAATTTTCGCCCATTAGCCTTCAAATTGAGTTTGTCAGTAATTGATTTTTCTGGTGTATTCATCCTTCATCTGCGAAATTTAGGCGCTCAGACATCAATACTGGTCACGAAATTCATTGTTATGGTTTAACTGCACCTCTTGGGCTTTGTGAAAAAGCCTCATGAACTTTAAAGTATTAATAGAAGTCTGAATGATATTGCTGACCCAAGATTCGGTGACTCCTCTTTCCTCTAAGAAATTTTCAAAGATAGGATGCAATAAGTCATTTAGCTCTTGTGATAATTCTGCTACCCGGTCATTAGCCCAAGTGGCTAAGTTGTAATTTGCCTCCAAACTAGAACGGATCTCAGCAAAGTTGGCTTCCAATCGCTCATTTAAAATTTGGCCTTCCTGGCTGGAGTTGTGAGAGAATTTACCAACTCAGTAATGGCTGCATGATGACAGGCGATCATCATCTGAGAATTTCTAGAGGTGGGATGTACAAATTCAATTAATTATTGGGTGTTATTATCTATCCCAATTAAATTGTTCCAGATCTGAGCTACACTTAATTGATGATGAGCAAGATATCTCATCCACAACACATCTTGCTGTCGTTGGTAGTAAAAAGGAGTGCTACTATTATCTGAGGGTCCTTGTCCTAATTGATACCCTCTTAACAACTGCTGCTCAAGACGTTCCAGCTCTTCAGGTGAAATGGGATTCTTGGGATAGGTAATAATAGGAACATCCTTCCAATTAATCTGGGACACAGTCATTTCAGTATTCCCATTGGGCCCAGCGATGGTTCTGAATAATTTATTGGGATTGCTCCCCTGTTCAGCGCGGTCACCATCTGTGGTCCCAGCCATGAGCGCCACTTGTTGAATTTTGGTTTCTGCTTCAGAGGGCTGGTTCCTCTTCAGGTGTGGAATGCAGTTTCATGCGTCTATTGTATGATGACAATAGACAGGATGGTGATCAAAATTTAAAATATAGCTTCTTGGTAGTACTCAAATCATATACCCTGTCATTTACTTGGACGATGGCATGCCTCCCTGATCCTATTGATCCCAAGTAAATATTGACTAATACAAAATGAAGTACTAAGCACAAAAATTTATAAGATACATTATAAACTCATTCAGTAGCTAAAATGTTATTTATTAGTATCAACTTGAGGGTTATTTATAGGGCTTAATGCTCACCACATCTTACCCATGACGTCTCATTTTCAATGGCACTTGGCCACATAAAATGTTTGTAAGAATATCTACAAATACTTTGACTCAGGGCATCATGCTCAGCCTCAGGGTTGGAGTAAACACTCTATAATCATACTCAAGATGACATTTCAGACATGTCTTCAAGATAGCTGAACTGATTCACTTTAACATGTAATTGGCAAAACATACCAAGGTGATTCGTATCACTAATTAGTAATTAATTTGATCAAAAATTTGATCAACATTAAAAACTAATTTTGACATAGACCAACAAAGCCCACATGCCTGAGTCATTAAGTCAAAACTTAATCTAAGTTTGACCTAACTCAAAAGCCCTTGAGCCCATGTCATCATATTCAAATATTATTAAGTGAAATTGCTAGGCTGCAAATTCAAATTTGGTTATAATTAGGATATACTTGATCCATAATTGCTGATATCTGATATGATCAAATATACAATGATTAGGTCCAGTCAACTACTCAACAGTATGCTACAGTACTGTTTTTGAAATAACAAGTAACTTGATCAGCACTTGAAACATCCAACACAGATAGCTATAGTTTAGCTTTTTGTTGATCAGAAGCCCCCTTGATGGAAAATAAAACTGCTAGAAAAACCCATATATGTTACCATCACGGTTAAATTTAGGGCAGCATGTTACTGAAGATTTCATTTTCTTTAATGACCTTATTTAATTTATACTCAGCACAGTCTAGCCACTTCTTCGTGCTGCTCAAAAGGTTGGCAAGTTGGTTGGCATAGTCACCTACCAAAAGCAGTTGGCGAAAGGCATGGTTGAGCTGCTCAGTAATATTCTTATTCTCCTGAAACAGCACTTTTTGCGCCTGAAGTAAGGTATTCAAAGTAAGCTTCAGCTCCCCATAGTGAGTTGTTTCAACCACTGGGGTAGTACCTTATCAAAGCGAGCTGGTTGTGCCATAAGTACTATTGAGAAAGTTGTATTTTTTTGATCAATGGGCCCCCTGTAGTGAGCACCATTGTTAACTTTTTGGCAGATATGGTATAATTCCACCAAACGAATTGCGCAGGGTTTGGCCCACTGAGCAATGGCCATATGATATGGAGATTATTGGATTTGATTAAACGTAATAATTATATATATATAAAAGTAGGAGGCAATTGGCCCAATGTCAATAGTTTTATTTTAATATAATTTAACCGCAGACCCTCTCTGCGTATGTCCTCTACTTCTTCCTACTCCTTCTTCTTTTCTTTTACTCTTCAAAAACTTTTTCTTCTCTTTCTCACTCAACCCTTTTAACCCTCGGTTCTCCTCAATGGACTCGACACATTTCACTTAGTTATCTTCAATTCATTATCAATGTAAAATTTGTTTGACCATTGAGGCTTCAACAGAATTTCCTCAATTAATGAACCCTAATTTATTCAATCGATTCCCCTCACATTGCTCTAATATATTAATCGCCCTCAGAGCTCACTTCACATAAAATCAATGATTCAATGGGACACTAGCTTATTGCCCAGTCATATTGAAATCTCGACACCCACCACACATACTCGCCTACCTAAAGATTCTACATTGGTGGTATCTTTTGCAAACCTCTTTGCACCCCAGCATAGTTTTATATGATGCATTAATGGTAAAGCTATCATCCTATGGCAGCAGCCTTATTTTCCCTTTCACTGTACCTACTTGTGCAGAGCGCCTTGCCACCCCTTGCGCCACTGCTACAATAAAACCTCACCACCCCATATGGCCCTATAGATTCCTCAAAGTGCTCACCTGGCTGCAGCCTGATCACTGCTTCTGAGATAGGGTTGACAACGGTTGACAAGTTTGGACCATCCATTTTGCTCTTGATCATGGCAAGAAAATCTGCCACCATAGTACTGGCACTACCTCCACTCCCTCCTCTGCAACTATGGTGATGCTTTTTAATGAGGTCTCTTGCTGCTCCCACCACCACAGTTCATTCAATCGATGGGCCAGCATAAAGTTCCTGTCCCCACCTGTAACTCCAGCCTCCATCGCCCACTCAAAGTTGCTTAACCAATCAGAGTCAGGCTTGAACTACTATACCCACCCAAGCACGATCTGATTTTTCCCTGAGCCCAATTTACATTCCATGGCTTTGCATATAACCTAAATCCTTGGGAACTATTGGATGAGATTGATTAATTGGGTGAAATCATTCTGTCCTCCCCTGATAAAATTGACTTTAGTCAATTTTTGAACTCTGACATCGATAGTCAATCTAATGCCAGGCAATATACTCCAAAAACTAATTCTGAACCATTCCATAGTGACCATTAGCTGGCCATTGCTACAGCATCCTCCCCTGAAAATATTAAACTCTGGGATGCTTATTTTCAAGCTGTCAGCATGCTGGCCTTGGTTTTCCCAAGGTCATCTTCCCCCAGCGTTCCCCCATGTTGCCAAGAATATCAGGGTTGTACAAAGCAGCCCATGATCTTGTAAAGGCTGTTTGTAGATGTACCTATTTGATTCTCCACAATGTTTGGATAACCCTTGAACAAGCTGAAACGCTGGCCTCTCTACCCAAACACCACATGACTGCTGAGCACCATCTTGCTAATTATTTTGAGGCCCTCTGAACAGCCCAACTTGTATCAAGACTTTTGTTCTTGCTATATCAAATCTCACCATGTGGATGACCCCACACCTTTGCTCTCTACAGTAGTCAGAATCAGACACCGGCTAGGTTTTAGTAACAAAAAACTACTGACCCCCCTCCCCCTCTGCCATGGTTTGTTAGCAGTTTGTCAATTCTTCACCTGGTTGGTGTGTTTCTGTTAGGTTTTTATTGTTATGTTCTCTGGAAATTTCATTTTGTTTAGGTTTTTTTTTCTATTTGAGCTTTCAGTATGTCCGCCCCTCAGGTTGGCTTACCTTGAATAAACCTAAATTTAAGATATGAAGCTTATTACTGCTGTGTGACAGCCTTATCACAAAATGGACGGAGCTGTTCAATCCAATACTTTTAAATAAATTAATTGGTTTAATGCGTTTTCAAGTGAAAATCAGGTAAAAAACAAGTGTTTGATGATTGATTGACTTTTTTATAACTTTTGAACTAAAAATTGTAAATTGATACATGCTTCATTACTAGAATTACCCTTAATGGATTGCATTGTAGTCAGCCCTATAACTTTTCATTTAACTCTTTTTCTAACTCAGGTCCCTCAAGAAATTACATTGTACAATAGTCAATGATCTCATTACAAGGATATAGTTAGATCTTGAATGAATTGACTCAGATATATATAATATTTGATTATTTATAAATAAAAAATTGAATGTATTTGTCAAGGGTATTTCGCTTTTATAAGGTTTAGGATGCCAAGGTCTGGACTGACCAAGTTTACCCAAAGCAAAATTAGGAAGAAACACTTGCGCTACACATGTGGTGATCATTATATGGGCTGTAGTAACAAATAGTATTAGTTATAAGCTTTACAAATGGCCAACCCAGGAGGAGGTTATGCTGAGAAAGATCAATCTGTAATTTTTATGTCAATCCACCAAAACCAGTTTAAATGCCACTCAAGATAATTGAATTTCAATACTCTCCTAAGTTTGAGAGCATCAAGACTTATACGTTCCCCGCAGAGCAGCTAAGACAGATTAGGGACTTGTTACTTTAGGATTTCATATTATGATCACAAACAATTTGATCTAGTGCCCGTTTTGTTTTATTACTGAAATTCCATACCCAGCCACACGTTGCTTTGGCTCAATCTGGTTAAATGGAAAAGAAAGATAAGATAAAGCATATAGTCCTAATAGTGAAGTTACCTGGCTTTTCTTAGGTTTATTTATGAGCTAACACTAATAGCCCTATGGCTGTGCCAGCACTACGCTTGAGCTTCTCGGACTAACAGCCTTGCTGTTGCCCTCATGGATGGTAAGCTAGTTATCCTAAATCTACTTAATAAGCTATAATAGTTTACTTAAAACACTAATACTGTTTTCTTATTAAGTTGTGAGTGAGCAATTTTATTGAAATATTTGATTGTATTCACTAATTCTAACCCACTTTCCCAAATAGAATGAACCTATCAGACTTATTTATTTCAAATTTTGATAATATTTCCCAATTCTAGTCATTTCACCTAAATAGATTGAATTTATCAGATTTGAAGGTTTCAGATGTCAATAAGACTATATGTCATTCATTCAGTGCATCAGAAAGTGAGGTCATTAGTCATTCAGTAAATGTTTTATCAAGTAATTTCTCTTTTCACAAAAATCTATCCCCTGGTCAGCATACCTTGAATAACCAGCTATATAGATTTAATTATTTTCATTATTCTCTTTTCAGTAATATCTGTCCCCATCTTACCTTTAATAAAAAACTATATAGATTTAAATTTAATGATAAAAAGTGATTAAATAAGTGATTGCTCTGGAAATTGAATAACAGACCTTTATAAAAGTTAATTTTAATAGCCAAAAGATGAACCAATTATGCTAGAAATTGTATTTGTAGATATCAATTGTGTTTTTGACTCAAAATTTTTTTTATTTAAATTAACCTGCTACTTTTCAAAAAATGACTACTAACCACTTAAAACATTTAAAAGATTAAATTAACCAAATTTAACTGCTCACTATAACAATTACCAATTACCATCAAAAACATATATGATTTTTACTTGTTACATATATAAAGCATTTTATTTTATTATTTAAGAAAAATCCTTTCTTTTTTGCACATCTACAGTATCTAGTGAATATCTATGTAAAGTTTCAACTTTCTAGGCTTTGCCATTGTTGTGATAAAGTGATGAGTGAGTGAGCTGGATTTGGCGAATATATTATAGATAGAAGCAGCTCCAGCTGATGCGAAAATATGAGAAATTCTGATCTCTGAGGCATAATCAGATACTATAACAAGCTAATAGCCTATCTCAAACGAGGAAGTACAATGTCAGGTATCTTCAACCAATGTTCAAAATCCCAGCAAACATTTTTTGCTACCATGCTCTAATCATGGAATTGTTTGACAGAAATCAACAAAGCTTAGAAGCAGGTTGGGACTTAAATAGATAGCTTGAAGCCTGTTCCTTGGTGTTCATCAGGAAGTTAATGAAAATCACAATTTTAGTGTTTGAATTTTACAAAGTTTAGATAAATTTTATAAAATACATGAACCAAAATGTGGTGGTCATAGGATAATAAGCCTTGAACAATTCTGGAGTCACCAACAAATATTTAAGAGGATGTATAAACTCAGAGAGGATTTCAATTAAAGACAAGTTACTCCAAAAGATATCTTTAAACAGGCTAAGAGAGTTGACGCAACTTGACCAATACAACCATTGTAAAATGGGGTGATTTCAGAACATTTGAGAAACATCAAGACCACTAAACATCTCCTGAGCTGCAACAATTATAAATCAACAGACAGCCATGCAGAAGGATGTCAAAGACTTTAGAGTATTAGTATATAAAATCATTAAGGTAGTTTATCTCCTCCAGTCATACACTGAGCTATGACTTCATGTCCCAAATCATCTAATCATGGATACTTCCCATAAGTGTGAATTGGAAGACTTCCATGCTAGTGTGCGTGATATGTGTGGGAATTCAGGCTTTTTTTGTTGCTTGCTGGTGTGTTTTTCTCCTGAATTACCACAATAATTTGCAGGATAATTTAGTTTCTATACTGCGGGATAAATATAATTTGAGGGGGATAATTGACCACATACAATCAAATCAATAAAACGTTGAAAGAATAAAAAGCCGGTTTCTATAGGACTACTATTAATATCTCTGGGCAAGAAGCAAACCCTATTATAATCTTGAGGCTTAGGATCTAAATTGTGTCGAGGCTCAAAGTTCATGTCAGCTTAGTAATGCCAAATTAGAGAATATTTGGATTTGACCTAATGGAGCACTTAAGACTTGCCTCGTTTAGAAGGATCAACTGATGGAGAGTCAGAAGCAGGTAGGACATACCATGAGACAAGGTTATAATATATTTACCCAATCATTGGGCGGTAAAATATTTCACCTTGCTGGACCCCTTCCAATATTTTAAAAAAAGGAACCGGTCTACATGATATAAGTTTTACTAAATTGGGTGTGGGTCAGAGAGGAACATCCAATGGACCCCCCTATTTTGCCACATAGTCAGTGCAATTTGACTACCTGAACTCGTGCTATTTGTCCAAGATGTATTAGTAAAAGTGTTACCCTGATTTGAGGGGTTCATTAAGAATTGACCAGGGTATTTTGGCTATTTTTTTGTTTTTTTACCTCCAAACCACTCTTATTAATACATTGGTCTTATAATTGTCCAATAACTAAAAAGAAGCCTCACAAAATTGTGGAAGTCTAAACAGCAATGTCTTCAAGAACAGGAGAAATATTCATCTGAAAAAGGCAAATTAGAGGTGGGGTACAAGATGGTATATGTCAATGACCTCATCAAACCATGCCTTATGATAGTCCAAAACTATTTGATGAACCAGTGGGAGAAGAGTCATTCAATAACTAATGCATCAACCTACCAGTTCAGTATTAACATCATTATTTTCTATGCCTACTTCTGACAATTCCAGCACCTGAACAGAGTCAACCCCATGCTAATAACTCAGGGTTCAGGGTTACTGCTTCCTTAAAGACGCCCATATCAGAAAGCTTCTAACCAGGGTTCCAGTGACTTAATATGGATAAATTTCTTAATTTGAAAAAATGATAATGTAGGTTGTGCTATGAGTTGGGTAAAATAACAATGTACTAAGCTGATGACCTTTTTTGCCGCTACTATGTTTAATTGTTTAGAAAAGCAGAGTCATGGTTTATTTTCCCTACTTACACGAGGAACATTGGACATTAGATGATGTGGAGAATGAGGTTATATGAGAGTTTAAATGTCTCAAACGCCTTACTACTATAAAGGCTGAAGTAATCGTTATCCAGTTTCAAGAATACTAAAAACCAATACCAAGTCTGTTGACTAATTTATATCATGAGGCTCAGGTCTTGCCTTGCGCTAAAACCATGGTGGACTTGGCTTTCAATCTTGCTCTTCATAATGCCACTAAAGATTACCCAGAGTTGCAATGTTCTTTTCTTCCAGCGCTTGTGAAGAATTTAAATAACTTTCTATAATTAAATACCTTTATATGTGTGAATTTAAGGTTGACCACCAAATGTGGAAAAGCACACTAGCTTTCCCACGTGTTTTTGAAGGCCAAGGGATCTCAGAGGCTTTTTTACATAAAGAAAAAAACTTCATTAACCGCTAAAATTTATCCAAGAATCTTTGTTGTGTTTTAAAATATTAGTATCATTACGCGGCCTCCTGACCTAAGCGTCGCCCTGAGGTGAGACTTGTGACATCCCAAGAGGGAGACAGCCAGTGAAAAGGGGATCATAAGTAGAAAGGGGATGCCCTACTGCCAGTTATCATTTATTTTATCCCAAAGTCAGGAGGAAAATGTGATATAATCTAATATTCAGAACCCAAACAAAACTATTCCCATGGTGGCCACCATCACTAGAAGTCAACAAACAGTGATGAAACGAGAATGACAAGAAGTTGTCTATAGACCTTATGCCACCCAGATCGCTTAGCACCATTGATTTGGAGATAATAAGGAGTCTCAATCTATACCCCTTTAAAAGATTGAAAGTAGCCTTACCAGTTTATACCTTAACTATATACATCCTAATGTAGGAGAGAAAATCAAGACCATTTTAAGTACCTCTGATAACCCTTATATAATTGTAATAAATGGTGATTCACAAATTTTTTAATTGTACATATATTGATATATGCGTAAACAAGGTTTTGATGTAAATTAATGCCATAAGCGACACTATCATAAAAGGGATAATCAGCAAGTTTAAGAGCAATTAATAATAGCACCAGATATAGAACACCATCAACAATATGAAATGGCTGGCCCTTTGATTAATACAAGCGAATTTGAATAAGGTACAGAACCATTGAGGTTCAGCGCCTTATAGATTAGCAGTTCACGCTAAAGTGCTTGTTAATGATAACTATCAGTTTATATACCGGCACTAGCTTTCTTATGCTTTATGGTTCTGTTTTAAGCTATGAGGAGAACACTAAATCCTATTTTAGTTACTACTCCATTACTCAACAGATAATCAGACTTCTTTAACTTGTTGATTTAGCTATATTAATATATTTTACAATGACAGTATATTACTTATTCAGTGCCAACAAGTTAACCACAAGATTTCCCCTCCACCTACCACCATTCTCAAGAATACCAGATAACCCTCAAAGCCTTTAAGTATTGTATTTTATACCATGGAGAACAGCGATTGGTGTTAATTGAGATGATATTGGAGCTACTGAAGGGTTGATAGGAGTATTTTCCTTTGTAACGGTCAAGGGTTAAACCTTTTGCTGCTCCTTAAATAATCTCTTCTGGTCACCATGATAACTATGTATTATTTTCAACCTAAATGAATCCAAAATGTTTATCAAGAGAGGGAAGAAAAATATGTTTGACACTATTCTTCTGGAAGAAAATTTGGAAAGTACATGAGAATAGAACTTTAACAGAGCTTGACTTATCTTTGACATTTACTAAACTGTACAGTCCTTACCCTTAGCAATTTAATGAAATACTGAAGATAAGAAATTAAAAGCGTTTTCACTTATAATAAATTACGCTCATGTGTTTGCAAAAGAAAACTATGACCTCAGGTGCGTTGTGGGAGTCAGCATCACATTGACCCTGGGGACGCAAGGACCCATTCAATCACAATTTATATGGAGAAGTAAGGCCAGAGATAAAGAGCTACAAAAGAAAGTATAGAAGCTCATATATCAAGGAAGGACTATTTCTTTGTGCATCCAATGGGCAAGTCCAATGCTCATAGTTAAGAAAAAGGATGGCTCCAATAGAGTTATCATTGATTACTGACATATGAATAATATGACTAAGAAAGGATTCTTATTCTTTACCTCAAATAGAAGCCTTAGATCAATTGGGAGGAGCTAAATATTTTATCTCTTTAGAACTCATTAGCGGATTCTTTTAATTTGACCTTCCTCCTGAAGTCAGGAAAAGTTTTCAGTTAATAGCTCTCAAGCTTTGTTCAAATTGACTAAGATTCCTAGAGACTGTGCAATGTAAGGGTCATCTTCCAGCTGGTGATAGACACAATATATGAGAGTATGAAGTTGAGTTGCATTTTGGTCTACCTCAACAAAAATATGTTTCCTAAAAATGTTTACCCAAATCTAGCACATCTGAACAAAGACTTTTAGAGGTTGACCAAGATATGTTGAAGATCAAGGCTAGCAAATGCCAGTTTTCAAGATCCAAATGGAATATCTATGTCACATAGTTGTCCCAAGGAATATGGCCACAATCTTAAATGCTTGATGCCATCAACTGCTTGAGAAAGCTGAAAGTAAGCGAGATATCCAAGCTTTTTTTGTTGGCCAGATATCATAGCAAATTCATAATGGGGATTTGCACAACTCTTTGAGCTATTATACCATCCATTTTGAGCAAATTCGCCTTCCAGTGGTCACAAGGATGCAAAGAATCCTTCAACTGGATATGGGGAACTTTGACTGAAGCCCACATTATCAGATAACCTGACTTCAATAAGCACTATTTAGTGAAATTGATGAAAATCTCACGGCTATAGGACCTGTACTATCTCAAATAGGGGATTATGTGGTGAAGCATCCAGTAGCCTTTTTCAGTCACTCCATAAACAAGCATGAACGCATTTACATGGTTTCTAAGAAAGTTTACTTAGCTGACATACTAGCAATTAACAATTTGGTTTCTATATTTACAGGGACCTATTTCTAGAATGTCACAAACATGTTTTCTTGGAATTTTTATATAATCCTAAAGAACCTAAAGGTTTGTTAGCACAATGGACCTTAAAATTTTAGGCCTATGACTACAAGATCCTTTACCACTTAGGAAACACCCATCAGAACTCTGATGGACTTTTGTGAATACCTTTTATAGCAGCATTTACTCACTGTGTGGATATAATCTTAAAAATGAAAGTAAATAAATACGTCAATATTATGCTTGCTATTCACTTAATCTTGAATTGTGCATGAAGGTCACCAAAAACAGGGACAGACTATTATATAAAGTTTGGGAAATAACCAGAGACTATATCTTCCACCTTCAGCCCGTCCAGGCATAATTATGCAAGCTCTTTGCGCTGTTAGAGCATGAATGTTGCTGAATATATTTAAATCTAATTCAACACTAGTTAATTGTGAGTCTATAATATTTAATATTAAGATGTATTATGAATTGTCATGAATGTCGCATGTAAACTTTTATAGGCCAATGGCTAATTTCCAGTTAATCAAGCCTAAATTGGCCATGGAACTCAGTGTTTATTAATGTTATAATCCCTTACTGATTAGTGTCCTTCACTTCAGGTACTTCAAAGTAATAACCGATCATCTCCTATGTGAGTCAAGGCTCAGCTTCTCATAGTTCTTGGTGCAATACTTACTGTTAAGTTAAAATAAAGCAGGCGATACACTGGCATGGATGACCATATGCTAACCTCATTGATGATGTCACTAATTTCACATCTTGTTTTATTTGCAAGCTAAATAAAATAATGAAATTTTGCAGAATTATTACATCCCATATCCCCAAGGCCAACAGAATGATGGAACATGCCATTGTACCTTAGTACAAGCTCCTTAGGAGATTGTCAAAAAATTTCCATCTTAACGGGCCGCTTACATGGACTCAACTGTTTTTACTTACAGTATCAGTTACCACAGTGATACGTGATTCACCCTTTCAGCTTTCAAGCACTTGACAATTTGCACTACTGTTTTTGTTAAAATCAATTGATATCAATAAGGACAAAATTCACCCATCCAAATAATTTCACCAACATGTTGAACCACTAATTTAGATTTAAACTGAGGCCTATGGAGCAGATCTTACAAGAAAAATCAATTAAAAGGAAAGGAATGGATTACATTGATTTTTTGTGATGAGCTTTGGAGTCAGCAATTGAGTCACAAACTGAATAAATTTTGAATTTAATTAGACATATATGTTGTCTACTTTATTGAAAAACCTTACGTTGTACTTGACCAAATTTCTGCCCAGGAATATAATATTCTAAGCTTATGACAGATAAATAGCTATCATGTTCATAATATAATTAAAATTAATTATTTTAATATTAACTTTTAATTATTATTTAATCAAGGTGGGCCAATCTGAGGTTGATACCGCACTAATTAAGGAGAATTAAAGAGATGGGAAAAAAGGATAAACCCAGAAAACCTCCATGCAAAACATATGATAGACTAGGAACTCCATGGACCACCTTGCTATTCGCTGCTCATTTGGGGCATTAGTGTGCAATACCAACACAGTCATAATAGTCCCCTACCCAAAGCTCATCTATTGGAATATAACTTGGGTGGCAGTGGTAGGGAGTCTATACTCTTTACTGGGGTACCCTCCACTTTATAGCAAGACTATCTACCCTTATTATGAGCCTAACGACTGTCACATTGAAGATTAAGTGATAAAATAAGTCAGGGAGGATTCTTTAGTTAATTGATTAACTTGATTCCTATATACAGAACCAAAATTTTAAATGGATCCCAACTCCAAATTAGATTTTACCCAAAACAGATGGTTATAGCTGATTTCATACTTCTCAATTAAAATATTTTGAAAAAGTCAATTCCTTCTACAAATGCATTGTACAATATTCAAAGATTTTCATTAAAAGACAATATTTGATAACAATGAAATGACTTGACTTTTTTATTCGCCTAATTATATATAAAAATCACTTTATTTAACAAAACTAATTGGCTGTTGACTGGTTTAGAAAATCAAGAGTTGAACCAGCAAACTATAACCTGTGCATATACATAAAAAAGTACTCGTGCTACAGCAAGGACACTAATTTTAAAAAAACTAAAACCTGAAGATGAACTCCTGGATTATACCATATTACTGATAATGTTGAAAACACGTTAAAGGCAAAATACCTGTTATTTTTTACAAATATTCTGGAATAATTAGAAAGTGATATCTAAAATTTATCTTGTAATTGTCACCAGGGTCAGACAAGTTAATGGTTTTTGGATCATATATCAACAATTAGGACCCTTCCAATGGA
Organism: Massospora cicadina; assembly: GCA_022478985.1. Lineage (NCBI taxonomy): Eukaryota > Fungi > Entomophthoromycota > Entomophthoromycetes > Entomophthorales > Entomophthoraceae > Massospora > Massospora cicadina. The sequence continues at coordinate 65,806 of JAKSZP010008219.1, forward strand.
AATTGAAACTGAGGGTGAAATGTTACTGATGGTGTGTAACATGGTTATCTTTCTCACATTCATTCCAACTACATGAGTTCCTGACTGTCCTGTGACATCAGCGACTCCTTCCACTGATTATTTGGCACCAATTAAGTGCAAGGCTCAGGAAAAATAGTATGTGAGTCATATACCACTACCGCTTGCCCTATATCAACTCCTTATATGTGTGAAATTCTAGCATCTCAAAGCTGTTTTAATCCTATCCTCATCTTCTCAACCTGAAATCTACCTAGGATTAGCTTAGGCACTTTGTCACTGCAGTCATGAAAGATAATTAATATGAGCCCTAATAAGTTACCAAAATTTGATAAGAACAAAAATGTGCATAACAATATTAGTCTAATTGAGATTATTAAAGATGGGCAATCTAAAATTTAATATTGTGATGGTTCTGAACTCCATGGACTCTATAAGACGTAGATTAAGTATTCCAAAATTTACATTTACTAGTGCAACTCACTTTTAACCAAGGATATCCTGCTATAGTATCATTGGAGCATAAGAAATGACTACACAGAAGATATAATCCCTAACATCTCCATAAAAAAGTATGAACTTATGGAAATTATTGCCAATAAATTTTATATGGAGGAGCAGGAACTATCTGGTACTCATGGTTTGAAACACTTTGACGGTCAGATTGTCCTTTGCCATACACGTGGCCCTACAAGCATTTTATTAGGGGTTAGTTACCAGTTTATATTAGCATCATTATATTAATCATATGGTAAACTATACTGCAAATGCGCTGTCACTTTTGAGACGCACAATGAAAGTCATCAGAAGCCTCACAAATTATGTAATATGGCCATCTCCCTAAAGAAAGACTTAACCCATACTTACTGCCCTCTTTCCAAAAGACCTGCTTTCAATAAGGTCTATTATCACATAAACAATTTTTTTGGGAATTATGTTAATTTTTTGTGTACTAAACTGTCAAATCGAGGGGATTTAAAAATTTGGAATTATGCTAGTGTTGTCCTACTATGGTTGCAAAGCCTAAGGTTCTTTATGTGAACTCTATACCAAACAAAGACTCAAGAAGAGATACAACGGAGTAAAATTAAGAATTTTTCTATATTTACATCTCTTTAAATCCATTTAAAAAGAACATCCAACATAAACAACCATTTAAGAGATGTATAACAACAACTAACCGCCTCAAGCGTCCCATCAAGTTATAGGTGATGTATAGAAGTAGTGACCACCCACTTGCAAAAAATGTACTGCCAAATTGCACTGAAAATAGAAACAAAGACTTACGATCAACATTTGGAGCAGCAAGAGTTTTCAGTCACCTCAAGTAATACCCCAAGATAGATGGGGGTCAAACGGGCCAAACCTATCAGGCATTGGAGAATTTAGCCATCTATTACGAGAAACTTTCAACCTTATTTAGGTCAAGATGACAGGATGTCCACACTATGGACTCTTCTTATGCTTATTAATTTTGAATGTACCTACATTGATATTACAGTAAGCAATCTATAATCAGAGTATTGTAAACGTTGAGGCACATGCTAAAATTATATCCACTACAATAGTGAAGAAACTTACCTCTCACCATACATAGTTCACCAAAAAATACACAATACCAAAAGCCTCATACAACAACTTCATTAGTAGCTTCTAGTGTGCTGCTACTACAAATTTAGCTATTTAGTATTATTTTGCTCCTACTATTGTTTAACATCAAATTTCTTTACTTATTGGAACCTGTTATATCATGACTCTTTAGGTAAAAGCTGAATTTAAGGAACACTCTGAAAATACTAGGAAAAATTTGCAGTATTTTTAAACTAGAAGCACAAGTACTCTGGAATTAATCTCTTTCTGCTAAGCATCACTTTTCGAAAATCAATTCAGCCTGAAATTTAGCTCCACTAAAGAGATTTACGAAAACTATTAGCAAATATGGCGGGAAACCCCGCAAAAGAACCCGCAGGCTATGCCAAACGAGCCAGCACCACCCCCAAACGAAGCAACCCTCGGTTACCCACCTCAGGGTCAACCAGAATCACCCGCTCTCAAGCAGCAGCCATGAAAGCAGGCACCACCCCCCAACCTGGAGCTACTCCAACTAGCGCCAGTTCACCTGATCACACTTCTGCAACCTGCACGCCTAACAGCTCTGTGTGTGCTGCCTCCCACCAACCCGCTGGGCCCCCTCCAACCAAGGAGGCCATCACCCACGCTGTTTTAATGGCGTCTGCTCAGTTGAATGCAACTCAGCCCATCCAGACATTCACCTCCCCCATTGTGTCAGCTAATTCAGCCCCATCTATTATTGCTGACGCCGTGTTTCTGGCTCCCTCCATGAGGGGCGATACCCAGCTACCTGGCCCCCAAATCCTCAGATGTAAGGTTGGATTAGCCGCACATTCTGGTTCACTAAGCACCAAATTGGGACAATCTACTCTTCCCAATGAGGATTCAAATGATTCGGATTTTGGAACTTCACACCAGTTCCAATCTCACCCGTCCCATTTAAACCCCGTAATTGGCACTTCTCAAGTCGGCACTTTATCGCAATATGCTGAAAACGACCAATTCACTAATCAGCCAATGAGTTTTGCCCACGAAATCACAGCAAATACTCGGGCTGAATTTACCCAAATAGATTGGGATGGTGATGAAACATCTCCCTCCTCCCAATTGGCTGGAGTTAATTCCAATCTGGATGGGACTCCCCAATTTAGCAAGGCCCAACAATCATCTGGCCCCCAAACCCTCGGATGTAAGGTTGGACTAGCCGCACATTCTGGTTCACTAAGCACCAAATTGGGACAATCTACTCTTCCCAATGGGGATTTAAATGGTTCAGATTTTGGAACTTCACACCAGTTCCAATCTCACCCGTCCCATTTAAACCCCATAATCGGCACTTCTCAAGTCAGCACTTTATCTCAATATGCTGAAAACGACCAATTCACCAATCAGCCAGTGAGTTTTGCCCACGAAATCACAGCAAATACTTGGGCTGAATTTACCCAAATAGATTGGGATGGTGATGAAAAATCTCCCTCCTCCCAACTGGCTGGAGTTAATTCCAATCTGGATGGGCCTCCCCAATTTAGCGAGGCCCAACAAACCGCCCCTCAATTTAATATGACGCCAGCAACTGCTGTAACATTCCAGAAACAAGGGAACTCCGCAAACTTGTCCAAACCACCAGCTCACACTCAACCTGCAATTGCAGCCCAAAGCAAACACAAACGTACCAAAGGAGCCACTGGGGCGTGGCAAAAACCTCTGGCACCAACGCTACCCAAAGCTGATCCCCGTGAAGTGGCGTTTATTGCTGATGTTAAGAAGAAATGGGCTGAAACTAGAGCGCAAAAAGCTCTACCTCGCTCAACCCTCTCCCACGCAATTCGCCTTTATTATGGGCATAACCCTGTTGAATTCTATACAGAGGATTACTTCTCATACTTTGCAGCGATTGCGGAGACATTCCTATTAACACCACCATCCATGAATCAGTGGAGGGCCACTAAATCGATGTGGGCTTCACTGAAGCTGCCCTTGCTGACCATGCTGCCACCCTCCAGGTCATTATCCCACGCGGATCTCTTCACATCTCCCGCACACGCTCTCACCTAGAGAAAATTTCATGGGTTACTTTTTCCAACCTACCAATGACTGTTGATCCTGAGTCTCTTAAACTGGCACTCCATCGTGGTTTAATGGAGTTTGGGTCTGTTCTTTCAGTGGACTTTAGCATCCCCTCTTACTATGCTCCCACTCAAAGAGCTCGCACTGCTAGGGCGTCGTTCATCCCCTCCCCCACTGTATCCCATAACATTGAGGTTATTCCTCGTGTGGCGGTAGTTGGGGCATGCCCTGAGATCTTTTTTGTCGACCCTGATCAGGCGCGCCCCGGTGTTCATGGTGTAACGCCCTTGGACACTTGTATAGTGGCTGCACAGCTCGAAAACAAGCCCTCTTAGCCACCACCCAGGGGCCTAAACCAGTCCAAAAACGATCCCACATGGCTGCAGCAGCAATTCCACAACCCACACAATGGGTTCCCGTTCAAGACCTGTCCCCTGAGGCCTTACGCCTAGCAGTTGAAACAGCTAACCCCACTATTGGTGTGGGATACCTTCGCGCTCATGCCCCCCTTCCAATGGGCACCCCCTCCAATCTCCCAGAGTCAACTCCCTCTCTCACCAAGTGCAAGGCATCTCCCACAGGGTGCCCCTCGTCAGCCACCCCCACTCAGGGCTCCGCGCCACCCCCACCAACCTCCACCAGTGATTTATCGCATCAGCCCTCAGCTCCCAATGGAGCTATGCCCACCAGCATGGACTGGCAACTCGCGGCCTGCGGTAGAAGTGCCACCTCAAAGAGTCCTACCCCAACCCCACAGTCCATTTCGCGCGGATCCTTTGAAGTGTTGGAGGAAGTGAATATGGACTCAGACTCATCAAATGGGGACACCGCGGAGGTCACCATTGAGCACCCTCAGGTCCTTCCCCTGCAACGGAGCGGGGGCAGCATCCTAGGCTGGCTTACTGGGTCCTCCGCCCCCCACCCTCTCCTTCCCCTCAGAACCCTCGACGCTCCTCACGGATTGCAGCTAATAGTCAAGCTAAAGGACTCAAAACTAGCCGCCTCATAGCAGCAGGTTTAAGCGCTGGCAACCCCCAGGACATGGAGGGGAACAGCTATGAGTCCCCATGGCAGCACCCTGGCCCTGCAATCCATCAACGCAAATGGGTTGCGGGACTTTAAGCGGAGAGCCCGCCTCCTCCGAAACTTCAGGTCAGCACAAATTGACATCGCTGCTGTCCAGGAGCCCCATATCCTCCCCCACGAACAATCTGCATGGAATGAACAGTTTGGAGGCAACTCCTTCTGGACAAACCATGCCGCCCTTATTGTTTTGAATCCCCGGGTTAAAACCCATTCTTTTTCACAATATCTAGGTGGCCGCCTCATACTGGCCAAACTCACCACTCCTGACTTCTCCTTCTTCGCTGCAAGCATCTACCTGCCTAATGCAGGTCAGGAGCAAAATCGGCTCTTGGAAGAGCTCCTCCAACTCAATCTCCCACGGAATACAGTCCTCTTAGGAGATTTCAACACAACCATAAGTCGCGTCCGTGACTCTTACCCCCTGCAGCAAAGGAACGCCCTGGATCAAGTCGCCTCCAGGATTTCCTTCGCCTGAGTGGCTTTATAGATGCGCTTCCACCCTCCGCGTCTGGCCTAGGTTGCATGACTAGGATCCAGTATGATGGAGGAGCTTTTCAGTCAGCGTCACGCATAGATATGGCACTGATTGGCCCCCTGCTAATTGGCCGCGTCTCCTCTCCCATCTCTCGTGACAACCATCTGAGTGATCACAGGTCACTCACCGTTGTCCTCACCACCACACTTAGACCATCGCATAGGTTCTGGCCTAGGGTTGCCCCAGCTCTTCTCAACAACCCCTTCACTAAGGAGAAGCTGTCTATGACCATCCGGGAGACTCTCACCTCCCCCCACCCCACCTGCTTGACCACAAGGCTAGATGGGCGGTGACCAAGGAGGGCATCACCCGCATTGCTTACAACTGTGCCAAAGCCCAGATGACTGCAGCTCGCGCCAGAGTCAAAAGGGCGGAAGCCAGAATCAGACATCTAGAGCGAAACTGCCAGCCTTCGCCCTCTCCCAGATGGTTGGAAGACTGGGAAGCGGCGCAGGAAGCACTCCGCTTGGAGCTCACACTGCAGGAAGAACGGGCAGCAAACTTTACAACATCTCGTTACTATGCTCAATGGGAACGCCCCACCCGCTTCTTCTTTCAGAAACAGAAAGCCCAGTCAACAGCGCAGGATATTACTGCACTGAAGATTGGCACTACAACCACTTCAGATAAGGAGGAAATCACGCAGGAACTACACCGCTTCTACTCCAGCCTCTTCCATGCCACCCAGGTGGACCCATCGGACATCCAAGACTTCCTGTGGCGGGCTCCAGAGCCGCCCATTGACCCACGGGCTGATGAGGCTCTACTGGCGCCTATTTCCATCCAGGAGGTGATGGAAACCCTTCTGAAATCCCCACGGCTTAAAGCCCCAGGCCCAGATGGAATACCCTTTGAGGTGTACCTTCTGGAACCTGCAGTGATAGCCAGAACCCTCCGCGACCTCTTCGCTGCACTCTTGGTGAATGGCGAGGTCCTCCCCGACTCCAGAGGCTCAATCACGACCCTCATTCACAAGAAGTCAGACCGTGAGAACCTGGCGAACTGGCGCCCCATAGCGTTGATCAACACAGACCACAAGCTCTTCACGAAGCTTCTGGCCAACCGCATCACCAAATGGGTGTCACCTCGCCTCTCCCAATCCCAGTACGGTTTTATTCCGGGGAGGTCGTTATGGGACAACTATAATGACCTTCACGTGACTTTGACTGCTAACTCTCGTAAGGTGAATGGCTTTGTGGCTCTTCTGGATATGGAGAAAGCATATGATCGGGTAGCCTGGAAGTATATTGATGCTTCCCTGGCCCGCTTCCATCTCCCACCCGCAGCTAGGCGCTGGATATCAGCGCGCTATGACCAGCTCCACACCAGAGTCCTGGCGCCAATGGGTTTTACAGTGGCATTACCAGTTGGACAAGGTCTCCGGCAAGGGGACCCCCTGAGCCCTATCCTTTTTAACATCACCCTTGACCCCCTCTTGGCCTCCTTACAGGACAAGCTAACAGGGATTCTGGTCCCAGGTAAAGCCCCCACACGCACCATGGCATTTGCAGATGACACTGCCATTGCTTTTGGCTGCCCTGGGGATGTTGCCCTCGCTGCTGTGACCATTGAGAGGTACACCAAGGCGTCCAACGCCATGGTCAACACCTCCAAGACAACAGTTGTACAGGTCGGCTCCCCCACCTTCCCCCCACCATTTGGTATTGAACCTGAGCGCGGTACCTTCCGTCACCCGGGCGTTCTCACCAACCAACAAGGAGTTGCGCTAAAAGACAATGAGGACTTGCTCCTTGCAGCAGTTAACTCCAGGATTGCCAGCTGGAACCGGCGGCACATCACCCCCCAGGGTCAAGCTCTGATGGCCAATGTGTTCCTCCTCTCCAAAGTCTGGTTCCTAGCGCACGTCTGCCCATTCACAGATGCCTTTTATACGCGGCTCAATGTACTCCTCCGCTGTTGGATCTGGGGCTCAAATCATCCACCAATGGCCCTCTCAACCATTGCCCGACCCTGCAATGAAGGGGGCCTAGGGCTTCTGGACACGCGATCCCACGCCACCACAATCTTCCTGAAGTTCCTATGGCCGATTATCTGCTGGGACGCGACCCCCATGCCCCAATGGGCGCCCGCCCTCCGCCAGTCAGTGTCAGCAGCTCTGGGTCTTCCTAGAGCATCTCTGACCTCATTAGGGGAGTGGCTCACAAACCACCCAGGCCATCGCCTAAAACCATCCTCATCCCCCTACTGGAACCAGGCCCTCCTTGCCCTGAAACGAGTAGGCGCGCGGATCCACCATGCCTTCCCATACAGAAGGGAATGCCCTGGCCTCAGCCCACGTCGCCATGCAATTGTGCACAATGGACAAGTTGTCACAACTCGCCTCAACCCCCAAGATCGTCCTCCCATCCGCCCAAGACTCCTTGAGCTCCTCCCTCCCTCCGTGAGATTTGACCTTAAGGAATTGTGGAAGGACGTCTATCACCACATCCTGTCAGCAAAGGTGTCCAACACCTTATGGAGAGTGCTCCACTGTTCATACAGGACAGGAGACTGGACTGGCCCTACCTTCCAGCACCGAAGCTGCCCCCGCTGTGTGGAGCCTATTGACTCCCACCTCCATCGTTTTTTCACCTGTCCAGGTGTCGCCGCATTTTGGCCAAAGGCCCGCGCGCTCCTCCATGCTCAGCCCTGGTCTGGACACCCTGTGCAAGACCTCATGTTTGAGCAGACATTGCCTGGTTGCCACCGACCCCTCCGTGTCCTCACCTATGCCACAGCCATCTGGATCATCCATAACTCCTTCCTTCGTGCTGCCTTTGACCAGCAGGTGTGGACCCTTCCACACATGATCACCCACTTTCAGGTACACTTTGAGATGGCCCTGAAGGTCTGCACTATGTCGCCAACCCTCCCCCGCTCAGTTGTCACTGCATCACGGCTCTGGCGCGCAAACCCCCCTCCCTTTCTCGATGCCTCCTCCCTCCCTTCCCTCGCCTCAGGCTCTTAGGAGCCCAGGCGTAATTCAATAAACATCGATAAATCCCCCCTTGGGTTGGGACTATCTAGTACTAAAAAAAAAGCACAAGTACCCTGATATCTGAATTCAAAGTTTGTCACTCTCAAGTTCAAAGATGTCTTGAATCCAATTGGTTATCAGCAGTTTATTACCATAACAAGCGATTGCTTAACCAGATTCAGGAAGCAAATGGCTACTAAAAAGATCAATTAAAAGCTTACTTTAAAAACAGGACATCTTATAAGAGGAAACAAAATATATTTGAAATTTACTCAGGGATTACATGACAAATTAATTCTCTATTTAGCAAATCAAACTTGGAACCTGTCACCACGCCCATTTTTATTATTCTTGACCATGGTGTTTTAGGTGCTTTAAGATGACTATTATGCCAACACAGTTCAAAATAGGCATTAAATAATAGCTATTTTTGTTCACATCCTACCATATGTAGAAATGGCAAGAAATTATGATTTTAGTTTTTTGCTGATGAACTTGGGTTTGATGGCAACAACTTCATATCTATGTATTCACTGAGACCTTGGGAAAGTCTTTGGTTTGTCTAGAGATTAAAAGGACCAATAACAGTCACTTATTTGCAATTATAGTCATGCCTTTGTTACGTAAAATTTTGATTTGCGTTGTGCACAAATCATGTTACACCATATCAATATTAGTGATCATCTGTCAATTCGCCTACATCCTAGTAGGCTTTTTAAAGGTGTCTGATGAAATGTCAGCATCAAGATTAATCGCCTTGTGCAATGAGGGATGTTAGTGCCTTTCAAGAGTCATTGGGCCTCCCCTCATTGTTGATTGATATAAAAAACGATTGGGAAGCACGTTTTTTATAGGAATTTATAAATGGTAACAGAATGGATTTTAATCTTTTATTATGCTTTGAAAACATGCTATATAACTTAGATGTTGCACAATAATTTTCAACCATATATTTTATTAATGATATTGACTTCTCAATTTGCCAAATGATGAACAATAGAAGTGTGAGTAGATTATGGCCCAGAATATAGCCCCTGCATACTGGATGCAAAAGGGTTGTACAACACTAAGGCGACCTTTAAGTGGGCCATGGATAGCATCTTAGGCGATCTAAAACTATTTAACTTTAGTGCATCTGATTGATATTGACGTTATCCTCAGAGATTATTAGACCCTTTCAATAAATGAGGTACTTTCCTCCATCTTGCTAAGGCAGATCATAAGGTTAAGCTGTGGAAGTGCAACTTCAACAGAACATGATGTATATATGGATTTTATTATTGATAAGCATGGCTTAAGCCCCAGCTGATAAAATTGAAATTATTGAACAATCTAGACGGATGAGTAGCAAGTGCGATGATACATTCCCTTAGAATTATTGGCAATTAAAGCTAGTTTGTTGAAAATTTTTAAAAAAAATGAACCATTAATCACCTGTTTAAAAAAGGCGTTAATATTGAGTTGATGGCAAACTGCCAGTTGCCTTTTATAAACTAAGACTTTTCCTCACCCAAACGCTAATACATACTTAAACTTTGATAACCTATATATTATTCAAACTGACGTATCCTTCACCGCTATAAGGGGGAAATGTTATCAAAAAAATTTTTGGAAGAGGTTGAGCATCCTATGGGTTATTGCAGCTAAACTCTAAATGTCTTGAGCGTAAAATATACTGTTACTAAGAAAGTTTTATAGAGTTATCTATGCATTACAGTTCCAGTTTACATCCACTTTGTGCATTTAATGGTTTTAACTGACCATGTCTCCCTGTGCGGATTACATATGCAAAGTAGCTAAAAGGGCATTTGTCCCTATGTGCTTTGAAACTACAGTCCTATGACTTGAGAATTTTCCACCCCATCTTGAAACACAAAATGCTGACTGTCTCTTTCATCTTCCTACCATGGCCTTATCAGCCAATATAGCTTTAATTTTTTATAAAAGATAGAAATTCAGCAATATAGCTATTAAACCTGGGAATTAATGCACGCTAAAATTGAAATTGTGACTTTTCTTGTTAATGGAAACATTTACATTGTCATTATCAAACATTGCTTTTAGTTTCCCAGACCTGCTTAGTGGACTGAGTTGATTATAGTAGCCCATAAGGAGACAGGCATGAAGATATAAAAACGTTGTTTAGTTGAAGTTACACTAAATTTGAGAATTTATGTCTTTTGATATCCATAAAGACCATAGTTGTTGCAAAGAGTTTAAATATGAAGCTCACTATAGGAAGGTTACTTCCCATTAGATGTCTAAACACACTAGCACCTGGCACACAGACTTGATTGACGTTGTGGACCATTGAAAAACAACTGTGGTAATCCAAGTATATAATTTAACCATCAGTCACCTCACTAAAATGGGTGACAACCAAAGTTTGAGACTTGGAAACTATGACAAAAGCTAAGTTTTATTTTTAAAAAAAGTTTATCAATATGGTAGCCAATGGTTTTTAACTGATAATAGGAAAAACATAACGTTTTATATTTCTACTAAACTAAATGAATTAATTGGAATTAAAGGGATATTGTCCACTCCCTATTACCTTGAGGCTAACAAAAAATAGAACAAGTAAATGGTACTTTTGTTGGCATATTAAAAAAGCTGATTACTGGCAAGGCATCCAGATGAACCTCTTCTTTTTCCCTGACATTTTTGTTATATTTCGCCCATCACTTACCAACAGGGACTCAACATTTCAGTTATCATTTGAAAAAATCCACACGCTAACCTTGATTATATTCTCATGAGTCAAGTAAGAAAACATGAATTTCACCTGATGACTTGAATATCTCACGCATAAATTTTCCAGAAACAAAGTGAATCATAGTCCAACTCAATGGCATGATGGCTAAGTTTGTGAAGCGTAATAATGAGGATCAACTGGCTATACCTACAATTTTTCATAAAGCAATTGGCCTTAGAGTATGATAACCATGGCTTTGTAAAGACTAGATTCTGAGCAAATGTGGAAAAAACCCTTTAAGATGTTTGAGAAGACACCCACTGATGCCTACACTCTAAAAGATCAAATAAGGGATACCTTATTAATTGAGTGTATGTTAGCTTTCTTAAGAAATGCCAGCAAACTAAGGCCTTTTGACCACAGTTTCTCAATAAAAAATCTTACCCCCACTTATTTTTGTTCTCTGAAGTTTGGTCAAGTGGGAGAAATGTTGTGATTTGTATGACCATCCCTCTAAGATTTCATATACCTAATTTTATACTTATTTATACTAAGCTAGTTTGTATACTGAGTTTTTTGACCAATCTATCACTAAATAGGATGTTTAATTATAGTATTGAGTTACTAGAAATTATACCTAGTGCCAAATTCTTATTTGTTGCTATTAATAAGTTTGATAGTTTACTATTAATTATTCAATTTAGAGCCTCCAATTCATGTAATTATAAATTAGATTAGAATCCTTATTTTATCTCTTGGGAAAACTTAAATAAACATCAATTAATTTTATATGAACATTGTCTTAATATTATGTATTACTACATCAACTACACTTACCCCACGGCAGCATAAACTAATCATCATTTGGTTATAATCTTCTTAGAAAAGTTTCCAATTTCTTTATTGTAACTGAAAGATTATTAAAAAATGTAATTTCCTCAAGCTCTAAGTATTCGTTTCCATGAGCTATTATGAATAGTATTCAATTACCTTGGAATTCTTAAGTGCTTCTCAGTTAACAATGTTCTATACTAATATAAGCGGGGAGTTTTAAAGAATATCTATGGGGTTGTCAATTGAAGTTTACTATACTTTTATGTGGCATTTAACAAAAGCATACCACAAAAAGATTAAATTACTGTGAGCCACATATTTACTATCATTATTTGATACCACAGTGTGATTTCATTTTATTTAGTTAAAGTCTAATTTTGATAAGAATTATTTGTATGAATTTTTCAAGATCACTATCTTCAAAAAGTAAGTTGTTATATGTGGTTACCAACCTGTGCACCCAAGATCCTACGCCACTGCACTGATTTTAACAAATGTCTTTTATGGATAAAAACATAATAAGGAGGTTCAAAGAGCAATTAAGAGGATGACCTATTCTAACATAAAGTTTAAAGCAGGTATATGCAGATTTAAATAAATAAGTAGATTTAAATATAAAAGGTTTTATGGTTTATGATAGAGATTTATTATATAAATGCTAATATGAGGCAATTCTTGGTGTGGTATTTCTGGAAAATGTTAAATTTGCTTCATATCATTTCTTGACTAAGAAAGATTATGATATCAAATTAAAACTTTAAAATTATCTAAACTTTTATGGAACTTAGATGGCATAAGTTTAAATGTATCTATAAAGAAGTTTAATTTACTTAATATAGAATTTATCAAATTAAAAAGGACCAATATTTGCTTAGATATCTACATAGTTTTGAGTAACATTTTAGATTAGTTTAGCCATGTGATAAAATTAAAAGGCCTACTACTCTAAAACACAACACTATACTGAAATATATAATTAAGTTCTGGTGAACAATCTTCACTAATTGCTAAATGTTTTTAGCTTTCTAAACTTTTATAACTTTATTATAATAATGCTATAAAGAGATGTTTCTATTTATTTTAAATAGTGATTTGGGCGCGTCAATTAAGGAAAAAGGGAATAAAAGAGATACTTGTTTTAAATAGTAAATAGAAGATAAAAAATACAAACCCATTTTATTAAACTAATAAAATTGGACTTCTTATAAATTTATGGCCCATAGTGAATTATGAAAGATTCTGGAGCATATCCATTAAGTCTATGGCTGGTAACTTAATTTAGAGTTGCTAAAACAATGAAAAATGTATGTAATGAAGTTTAAAAAACTTAAAAGTATGAGTTTTCTTTTTGTTATATTAAGGTTCACATGACATAATGTTTCCATTGATGTAAATGCACTTGTCAAGAATTTTGCAATTTTAATATATAAGGAGGTTCTGCTGATGCATCAATTTGTTGATATAAAATTTCCAACCCTATTCTCATTTAACATCACCAGCTCAACTTATATCACAATTTCTTGGGAAGCTAAGCTTAGAACTTTAAAAAGCAAGCAACTAGTTCTATTATAGACCAGCAATATCAGGATGTTTCAGATACAAAGCTATCAATCATCCAACCACTATAAACTGAGTGGACCAGAACGTCCTGTGTGATCCCAAGTTGCACAGGTCAACTCTTCTTTTTTCACCTTGTCTTAGATCACATTTATCTCATCACTCTCATGGATTCCCTCATGGATCCAGGTTTATTAGTTGTAAAACCGCTTAATCTGTAAAACTAGCCCCCTGCTGTTATACTGGACTAGGTTACACATCCTTTCAGGACATAAAAGTGGATCAAACGCTAAGCATCTGCTCCTTATCCAATTTTGATGATCTATAGTATACCCTAACCAATACATTTGTAGCTTCTGATCCTCCTTGCTTCCCATATTCCTCCGTTAACCTACTAACAATATCAAACCCAACATAGTTATAGAATATGATGTTAGCGTGTAAAAAATCTAAAAATTCTGAGTAAATCTAGGAGCTTTTAGGATGCTCAACGTAAGATTACCATTTCAACCCTAAACAGGTAGGTCAATCAGGAGCCCTTAAAATGAAAAAATTGACACCTGGAGAAACTCTAGTGAAAATTTTTAGCATGACATAATTGGAAAAAAGCACAAGAAAATAAAGGAAGTGGGTATTGACCTCATCAAGATCCAAATCTTCAAAGAAATAAGACATTTGTACCATTCAAGAATGGCTAGGAATAGCGCAGGTATATCATAAGAGTTGTTTTTATGGAAAATTAGTTGCAACAATGAATTCTACCACTAACAAATTGAATATGGTGCTTAAGAAAGTACTTACAGTTTTTAGAATAGCTTCATTTACCATAAAACTGAATTTTCTTAGGCACTTTATCCACACTGTCACAAAAATTCACCCATCACCTCACAAATGGTAGGCTTTTGGGTTATTTTATTAACTATACTCCCAACTGCATCTATCTTTTTTCGCTTTGAAAACTAAATCAAAGCCAAATTCGGATTTTTCAAAAAATACAAAAATTGACTGCTCAGTTGAGCCAAAACTTACTGATGTCATTGCAATTTACGCTTAAATCCCAAGCTTGGGGTGGTGGTGCTCTGCCATCAGGCATTTTGGCCGCTGTAAAGTGAATTCAGGCTGGCTCTGCTACCCCTCCCAACGCTATCAGGCATTATGTCCCCCCTCAGGACTTGGCACACCACCTTGCAAGCTCCCAGGCGCTGCTCTGGAGCCCTTTGGTGCTCCCATGGAGAAATTTTCATTTTGGCCTCCAGGTCAAATATGGGAATCACTTCCCATACGTGAGCATGGCTATCATTGAGATGGCCACAGCAGATTTTAACCCACCAGCTTTATAGACTTCCACCCCTTTGAGGGGTACTTTGATCTCAGCTTCCATTTGGAAGCTGATGCAGTGGCAGCAGCCAAGCTGCAAATCATTTTTAAAAAATTCCCATTCCCACCATTTGAGCCCAGCTTTCAGATGAGGCCACTTTGGTGCTCTAGTTCACTGGGTTGCCCCCCTACCTTCCCCCAAATGCCTTGTCTATGAGCTCATGGAGGTTTGGCAATTACAGCTCAGACTCCATGTTGCAGCTTGTGGTTCCCAATGGCGCAGATCAGTTAGCAGGGTCTTGCATCTTTGCAACGATCTGACCATTTCATTGCAATTATCACCTTGCAATTCACCTCATACTGTGATCAGATCCACCCTGATCACCCATTTTTGGGCATACATCAAAGACAGCTGCGCCATTTGTCCCTTGTGCTTTGAGCTTGACCACTCAAAGGGAAAGTACCCCACAGTTTCCACTTTTGCCACTTCCACCACTCATCCTTTGGGCATTGGGCCCTCAGCCATTTTGCCCCAGTTTTTTAATGAGGCTTAAAACCCCCACTCCCAACCTCAGGCAATTTGGTGCTATCCCAAAAGTGGCAGCCAATCAAAGACAAGATTTTAACAATTTAATGCAATTTCAACTTGATTATGAAATCCTGAGTCAATAGCTGACTCAGTTTCAGCTGGGCTGCCATGGTCAACAGCACATTGCCAATAAGCTCCTGCTACTGCCCCAATTCCGGTGGCTGGCCCAGTGGTGGCTGAATCCAATTCATTTGAGGCTCTTGAATGGATTGATGATGTGGAATGGTTGTACCACGTAAGACTGGATTTTGCTTTTTAGGGGTTCTTCATTGACCCTCCTAATTTGTGTCCCTGCCATTTTCGCCCTCGAAACGGGTTTTCAATTTATTATATATAAACAAAATGGCAGTTGAGGATGCAGCTGCCCCTGCCAGCACCCTACTTCGCCAGAAACTTCATGGTGTGATGTAGCCCATTGTTGAGGGTGATACTATCTCCAATTTTCCCCATGATTATGAGTAAGATGAAAAATATAAAATTGACGAGTTCACTTTTGATGTGAGCCACACTTGTATAGATGCATCAAAAACTTCTCTTTTAAACCTCAATTAACCCAAAACTTACCAGCGCATAAAGTCTTTCACTTGTGTGCCAGCTCTCATCACTTTCGCTGAGCATCAACTTGCTCAATACATTGAGGTGATGGATACCGCTGGCCTCATAAACAAAGAAAACCCACAACTATACCTCCTTATGTACCATGTCACTGATGCTCCCACCCCAATGCTGTCCACCATGGTCTGCCATCTGAAGCGGGCGCCAGACAAAAGTTTCCCCAATGCTTCCTCACCTTCTGATATGACTTCCTAGGATGTTAGCTGAGATGCCATATTAGAAATTTTATATTTCTAATAATCCCTTTGTTTGGCCCAGTTTACAAATAAAGATGTGTGGCTGCTCCACCTTTTGGTTTGGGCACCACTAGTGCTAAAAAATTGACTATACTCCTATATAAAGTCTTTTATATTTAAATATTTTCTATTTTTAAATATGAATAAAGGTTTTTGTGATACAAAAGTTGTAAGATAGACTATAGTAGAATGTGATTCTTAGTTTTTTAAGTGTAACACTTTAAAGTAAAAGCTTCTACTCTTCTTATCACCATTAAAAAAACCCAAAACCCATTCTTGCTTCCCTTAAGTTAACCCTGAAATGTAGAGCGTTTCCTTGCATTCTAAGGCTCTCGTTGTGGGGTGTTCAGGTACCTATATTTACAGCCCAGTTTACTATTGCCTTCCCAAAAGGTAACAAACTAACCAAATATATATGTGGAAAATATGAGACAGAGTACAATGTTATGAGGTTCAGTTACTCCAGAAATTTTTTTGACATTAGATGTTTACTAAACCTCCTCCTATGTTACTGAATAAATTAATGGTTCATATAAAACCTTCTCACATGTAATTTTTTCAGATTTACTGCACAAACTTGATGTGTGTATTAAATATATTGTTGATATAAAAAAATTTATTTTAAGTAGTATGAAGACTATTGTCCCAGTTGAGCTCTTCACAAATAAATTGACTATGCCCTCAATACTAGATAGGTTCTAACGCTCTTACTTCTGATACTTGTAGATACTTTTGGAAAACAAGGAAACTTTTCCTTCCATTATTACTCCCTAGTAAATTATAAACACTTGGACAAGGAAACCTATCCTTTTAAAACTAATACCTAGAGTCTGAAAAAGACAAATAGACTAGAGAGGCATTTTCCTCTTCTCTTATAATCACAAAAGCATGAACAGAAATTTAATAACTATATTATGATATTCCAAGTGAACTTAACTTTACTGCTCTATTTAGTAAAACAAGGGATTCATATAGTGAAGTCCAACGCCCAACTCCTTTGTTGATGCCCCAATATAAATGGCCATCATTGATGTATAGCCTTCAGGAGTCATCCAAAAACGATTATTTATATATCCAATAAGATTCTATTACAGACTAAAACACAACCTCTTCTGGTTTGAGTATCTGAACAATGTGTCCCAACGTCTTCACTCAATTCCATCAAGATATCCTTATAGCTAGTAATTTGCTTAAGTAATGGGATCTATATACCTATTAACAGCAGGTCGCATTGTCTACTAAGCTTACCCACAAGTTGCTGCAACTAAAGTATTGACAACGCCCAGCAACTACTAATAAATCTGCATTGATTGGGGACAAACCTTGAATCAATTCATACAAGTTAGTTAGATAATTGATTGTTAAATCAATATTTAAACAACTTTTTAGCATTCTCAGAAAACCTCTCAATGGAACATCATTAATCCATTGGAATCAAATTCTGGTGAATTTTTAACATCTCATAAGAAATTGAACAAACAATAGTTACCATACTATACAATAACACCATTATCCACTATAGATTTATTAAATCTTTCCACTCATAGCGGATAAAGCAAATAGTATAATAAAAAATTGGTTGGTTGATATGGACGTAATGAAATCCTACCACCCTTTACTTGACCAGATTATCTCATGAAGATAGATTCATATAGACAAACACCTCTTCCAGGGGCTGAATAAGCAAGCATGGTCTATATTCATTCAGAGTAAATATTCTTTTCCTTACTCATGTGCCCCTTCATGCCCCTTCTCCATAGTGTGCTTCATCTTTGTCTCCTTCTTGCTGCGGCACCTATGTATATAGTCCTTTAGCTCCATGCCACACCAGGACTACTTTGGTCAATCTCACTAATAATATATTCTGGAACCCTGTACTCCCCCAGGTAAGGCATTTAAATCTCCACGCCATAAAAAATCTTCTTGGTCATTCTTGGTATAAAATTCTTTAACTACTGTAACCCCTTAAGCTGGGTTCTCTGTTTTTTTATCAGAGCATATCTTCTAACTTTCCTCATGCTTTTCCATGGCAGACCCAGTTTCAGCATGAGTTGAACCTGCCAGGATCATGCAATTTTCCCTACTTTTTTATAGTTCATTCCCTTCTCCCCTCAAGACCATGGAAAGTGGAATCACCACAAATTACTCGTGGTTTTGTCAATAAAAAATGATAATTTTTTATACTTTTTTTTCTAATTTTTCAAAAAGTAAGTTCTACTATTAAATAAACATATCTATAGATATAGTTTCTCTTTTTTAGCACTAATGGTGCCCAACCAAAAGTTGTGATCTGACATTCATTTTAATTGAAAATGAGCCAAATAAAGGGATGATATAAAGAAATATATAATATAGTCCTAAGTTATCAGCCTAGTAAGCCATATCATATGGTTATGAAGCTTTGGGAAAACTTTTGTCTTGTGCCCACTTTAGCTGGCAAATTAGGGCGGAAAGCATAGGAGTTGGGGCATCAACAGCTTGTGGTATAATGAGGTTTATTTGGATGTTTTTTCTTAATGAAGCCTTCAGTGTCCATTGCCTTAATATTGAGCATGCTGATGCTCACGAAAAAGTGAGAGCCGGCACACAACTAAATGACTTAATGCGCTGACAGGTTTCAGATAATTGGGGTTAAAAAAGAGAAGTTTCTTGCTGCATCAATAAAAGCACAACTCTCACCAAAAGTAAGCTCCTCAATCTCATATTTTGCATCCTCCTCAAAATCATGGTGGAAATAGGGATAGGAATGCCTCAATCAGGGGCTACATCGCCCCATGGAGTTGCTGGTGGAGTAGGGTGTTGTTAGGAGCAGCAGCGTCTTCAGCTTCCATTTTATTTTTGTATTAAAGGTTAACCGTTTTTAGGGCGAAAACAGTGGGGGTACAAATTGTGTGGATTATCAAATTTCTTCAATGCAAAATCTGGTTTAACAGTATATGGCCAGTGCTATCATCAATACAATTGAGACACTTTGAGGGTTTGATTTGGCTAGCACTGGCCCAGCTGCAGGAGTTGAAAGGTTGGCTGTATCTGATTGGCCATGAACTGTCAACCATGGAACTCTGCTGAAACTGTTTCAGTTATCTAATCAGTTTACCATTAATTGATAGATTTTTATAACCCTAAATTTTTGATTTGCTGTGGCTTTGGAAGCTGTGTTAGAATTCTCTGAGGTTGGGGGTGAGAATCAAGCTCCACTCAAAAAATTGAGTGGGATACAACCAAGCCAACGGCAGAGGTGAGAGTGGCAGAATCAGTGGAGGCAGAAGCCTCAGGGCCCTTGTGCTATAAATGGTCAAGTTTGAAGCACAAGAGGCATATGGCTCAGCCTTTAACAATTCGCGCCCAGTGTTGGAATCAGGGTTTTTTTGGCAGGCTCACATGTGCTGATTAGCCCCTTATTTCAACATCAAGACAGGAGAAGTGTTTAATTCAAATGCTGAAATTAAGAAAGGTGGTTTTAACCACTAATTAAAATAATAAAACTTAGAACTCAAGATAAAAGGTGTTTTTATAATGTTTTATTAGTAATGGTGAGCTGGTTTAGAAGCAACCCTTTTACATTTGCACTGCTTAGTGTTTAAATGAAATTGAGGCTTGAAGCAAGATAGTCAATTGATCCATTATTAGCTTTGAGCCTATTTAGGAAATATGAGGGTTCAACCTATTGGATATTATGAAACTCACATTGCTTTACAAAATAGCCAATGGAGGGTCGAGAGTTGGTAGAAAAAAGCTGTGAGGTAACGTTTTGATGTATTTGAGCCAATCACCATAGGGGAAATTAATTTCACCTGGTGTGACCCCTTCAAGCCTAAAAAATGGACTGGTCTCTGCACTAGAGTTTGCCATAAATTGGATATAGGAAGCAGTGGACCTCTGAATAAATCCCCTGATTTTTCTGCTGATTAGGCATAATCCTATCATTAATTGTAGGTATGTTTGGCTGAAACAGTGGGAGTAATCACCTTACTCTGAGAGGCCAGATTCTACCAAGAATTGGATAGGCCTTTTGTATGTTTAAAATCCAAGTTATTCTCCCCTGAATTATTCCTATTTTTTAGTCAAACAACCATTTGTCTGACACCCAGAATGGGTGATCAAGGGCAGATCTGATCACAATATGGGGGGACGCAAGATGGGTGTCATGATGGAAAGGATGGATTGTCAAAAAACGCGTGAGGCTCTGCCAACTGAACCAACCTGTTGGGAACCACAAATTGAAAGATGGGTTCTGCGATGTAATGGACCAGACCCTCCATCATTTTATGGTGAAGGCATTCAGGGGAGAGAAACAAAGGTAAACTGGCGCTTGAACACCAAAGTGGCCTCATTCAGGAGCTGCATGCAAACTCTGGTGATGGGAATTTTCAAAAAATAGTTGCAGCTTAGATGTTACCACTGCATCAGCCTCAGACCTAAAGGTGATGTCAAAATAGCCCTTGAAAATGTGAAAATCAATATATCCAGTGGGTTTGAAACCTACCATGGCTATCTCAATGATGGCAGCTCTTGCATATGTGAAAAGGACTTATATTTGATCCAGAGGCCACAATGCAAGTTGCTTCAAGGGAGCACCAAAGGGCTTTGGAGCACCGCCTTGGAGGTTTCAAAATGGTGGGCCAAGTCCCAAGGCATGACATAATGCCTGGTAGCATTAGAAGGGCTAGCAGAGCCAGGCCAGGAACATTTTGGTGGTGGATGAAACACGCTAGAAGGCGGAGCATCACAGCCCCATGCTGGGGCAGCAAGCATTAAATTATCAACATTTTTAAAGTTTTGTTTAATCAAGCAGCTGATTCTGTTTGCTTTTTTAATAAAAAATCCTAAATTTGGCTTCAATTGTACCTATTGAAGCAAAAGAATATATTCTCTCTTTTATTAATTAATGTTTTTATATTTATCCTTATATGATCTAAGATTTATATTTACATATTTTTAATCTACCCAATTCACTATATGACCTTCAGCAATATTTAACTTATAGACATCTGTTACTAGTTTGATGAAAACTAAGATGGAATAGACTATAAGGCATCTAACGTGTTTCTTTTTCCAAAAACATGATATCACAATAGGCTACCCTATCTCTCACATGGTACTCTTTTAGAGATGATCAATTTTGATTGTCATTCTTCTTTACTTCAATCCTTCTCTTCAACGTTGTGTCAGATGTTTGTGATTGCAATGATATCATGATGTTTGCCAGGCTACGTATTGCTCTTAACTCTTCCCAAAGCTGTTTCATATACTGAATAAATTATCAGTAGTTCAGGCTCTTAGTCAATATAGTAGTTTGAACAGCTTTTCCATGGTGACATATGATAATAATATTGTAAGAAAAGGTAATTAAACTCAGATAATTTCCCTAAGCGGTGGTTTTCCCTGATACCAAAATTTCTTAGAGTTATAACCAGAAATTTATTGACTCTCTCTGAGGATCCAGTTATTTCTGGATGTAGGTGTAATGGTCAAGTTGAACTCAATGTTACATTTCAAATCGAGATTCAATATCCAAATCTCAAGTCAAAACACTATTTTAGGGGTGTTAGATTCTGGTGGTTGACTCAAAAATAAACCCTTTGACAACTGACAGATTAGGCCGATTATCCTCCTGATGCTTGAGCTAATACTTTAATTAAAGCCTTTTGGATAAAATGGCTCAAGCTGATTATTGCAATGTGAATTTAATATTATTAAAAGCTCAGGCTGAATACACTCGCACATTAAGGCCAATACTCTCTACAACTACTAATCCTGGGCCAATTAACTTGACATCAATTCAATATGATTATTCTATCAGAAGACCAGGATGAATACAATCACAAAGTTGGGCTGATTATTGCTGCACTAATACCTCAGCAATTAGACCCAACTAATTGAGACCAATATTAAAAATCATCATGAGAAATTGTTCATGATTGACCTGAAGATAACGTTTACAAATCACATGAACAAGTAGATGAAATGAATGTAATCCTTTTCCTGCCTTAGGGCAAATTTTGTATGTTGATCCTTGTAATTGGCATGATAGCACTTACACATGGAACGCCCAAATGGGAGTACCTAGTGCTAATGAAAGGACAGCTTACATCCCAATTAGGGAGTCTTTTTCATCAGGTGTGTAAGAACAGGATTGTGCTGGATTAAAAATAAATTTTTTCCTTAGGGCAAATTTTTCATGTCAGTATGCATAATCAGCAAGATAGCACTTGCACATGGACCACCTGAATGGGAGTACCTAGTGCTATCAAGAGGACAGTTGACATCCTGATTAGGGAGTTGTTTATCAGCTGTGTGACAAAAATATGATTGACTTGTCAAAAATAATTTTTGTATGTCAATACATGTAACTGGCATGATAGCACTTGCACATGGACTTCCTGAAAGGGAGTACCTAGTGCTATTGAGAGAGGCCTACTGATAGTCAAAATAAAGGTATGTCTTTTATTTAAATTAATGCCAAAATCTTCAAGAATACATATTTTATCAGCAGTATGATGAAACTCATTTTAAGATGATCTTAGGACCATTTTGCACGCTCATCATTGCAATTTTCTGTCCCTGATCCTCCCAAGTATGAGAGTGTTTGCCACCTTTAAACCCAGAAATAGGTCTCAGTCATATCAGTTCAAGGGCCAAACTGAGGTAGAAAATAATCTGCTGAGATTGTGTGCTTGATTGTGGCCAGGAGATGCCCTAGAGGTTTAAATATGGCGCCTAGCCTAATAAATTAAAAATAATTTATCTTAAATAAAGTCCATTTATTATATCTTCATTTGGCTTTTATCCTAAGTTGCTTTTGGAGAGTGTCAGCAAGCTGGGATCTCAAGATCCACAGCTTACAGCTTTGCCTGCCTCAGTTGAAGTTCCTAATTACAGAAGGAAAATCAAGCCCAAAATTGGCCAGAAGAGTCAGGGCTACTTGAGGATGCCTAGTGAGTTTCTGAACAGTCAAAATATCGTAAGCCACTGGAAAATTGAGGATCCTTCGGCTTAACAACAGCCTGATTAATCATGCAGGAAATAATTAAACAAGTGAGCGATCCTTGGATTTTCACATGAGGTTTTAAGGTTCATGCGGGCTCAGCACTGGGCTGGGCACCTACTGAGCTAATATATTCTCTTAGGGGCGTAAAGAATAATGAAGAGGGGCTTACTAGAAGGGTGACTTTAAAAGATCAGGCCCACATGATTCTAAACTCAGTTCCAAAGTCTCTTTGTCATTTCCCACCCTCGCGTGGGTCTCTCAAGGTAGTCTTGGGTCCGCTCTTACCTTGTCTTACCTGGTATTCTGTGGTGAACCTAGTTTGTATCCCTAACCAAAAGTTGAGATTTGGCGGTGAACTAATCCACTGGATACTATGGCTTTTCCTTGTGTCATTCGCAGTGCCCTATGTTATTAGGATTAAATTAGTCCTTATGTTTATTTCAATGATAAATAAAACAAGTTTAATTTCAGGGTTGAATACTCGCTTACCTGTCTAAGTCTCTTTCATTATAAATTTCCCCAAATCCGAGGTTAAATTAGTGAGTACATGGAGTTGAAACTCTTACCTTTAGGGAACCTTATATCAGGCAATCTTTTAGCACCAATTTTGGTTCCGTTGATCCTAAGGCAAGATGACAGTCAAAAACTGGGACGTTTTCAATTGTTACAGTAGGGAATGGACACTACTCCTCACACTCCCATTAATTTGTTTAGTCTTGGTCTCACATATGATGTTAAGTCAGTCCCATTATCACTGAGTAATCATTGAAGGCATCAATTCTGGTCAATAATTGGTCCAAATGGTCTTGCAGTGCTTGTTGCATCTACTATACCAAAAGGCTCCCTCTCAATCCTACTATTCAGATGGTCTGTCACAACTATAATGTACTCTAGCCTTTCTGTACTAACACTCATGGATCCCATCAAATCTATTGACACTGTGTGCCAAACAGACTCATGGTGTACTATCCAGTATCCCATCACATTTAGGTGGGGCATTTGGAGTTGACAATCCACACAACAGGCTAGATAATCTGCAAAATCAAAAACAATCGATTCCCAGTGATATTTTGGCGTAGATGGTCCATTGGTTTTATTAGGATATCATGCCCTACGCCTTTGTTTGCGGCTTAATAAATTTTGAGTATTCTGTCAGTTTGGGAAATAAGTACCAGTTTCTGCCAAAAATTTATATAGATGTTAATTCTTCATCTCAGTCTTTCAGTAGTTTTCTTCAGTGCTCTTTGAATCTCCTGAGGTTCATCCCAATATTCCCATATATCTTACATTGGAATAGTTTATCCATTTGCTGGTACACAACTTTAAATGACAGGTATTCTTCATAATCCAACAGCATTAAGATGGGCTGCCCCTTCTCACAATATTTCTCAAAATTGTAAGCTTGTAGTTAAGAGACAATTGGGTCAGTCGCCCCTCTGGGTTTTAAAGGTTATACAACCAACGTAGAGACAAGTGATTTTCTCAAAACTTAAATTTTATCCATACATCTTAATTAAAAATTTTCTTGCAGGTATATATCACCGTAAAACACTTAAGCTCTAGTATGGTTATAGGTCCTTTCCGCTGGCGTCAATGCCCAACTCACATATGCTACTTGTAGCTCTTCCCCGTCTTCATCTACTTGATTTAGAATAACTCCAATCGCCATAATGAGGCATCCATATATATTATAAACTCCTGATTTATAATTTATGTATTTTAAACCAGGACTAGTCATAAGATATCTTCTGAGCTCATTGAATGCTTCTTGGGCCTCCTCATTTCCAACAAATCTTTTTTGTATCCTTCAATAGGTAAAATAATGGCTCTGCAATTCAAACCAGAACTTTGTTAGATTAGCTATAGTAGCCGGCCATTGTAAGAGAGACTTGTATGTCACAAACTCTCTTCATAATTGACATCCATTCAGTGACCATTATTTTCTGCCGCTATAATTGTAATTAACCTGAGTTTATCACACACAAATATTATTCTCTTTCATAAAGAAATGGCATTTCCTAATCTTGATGTTCAAATTCGCCAACGCTAGGTGTTTGAACACTTCCTCCAAGTGTTCCAGGTTATCAGTGAAAACCCTACTGAGCACATTGATGTCATCCAAGTACACTAAAATGCAAGACAATTTAAGGTCACTCAAGAAGGAATTTATCTCCCTCTGGAAAGTAGCCAGCGCTTTATATAATCCCTAAGGCATTGTTATCAGCTAAAATAACATATGTGCGGTACATCTTGCACATTTCTCTTGGTCTTATTTTGGAAAGTCTATATGCCAATACCTCAAGATCAAATTCATCTCTGAAAAAGCTTGGCTTCCCATAGATGATCAAGTGCGCATCTATCCTCCAAAGCAGTTATAATTCCTTTTAGTGATTTCTATTCAACCATTGGTAATTAATTACCACTTGATTTGATTTATCCTTTTTTCCTCATAATATGGACCAGACTCATCCATGGATTTAAAAAAGGTACACGGAGCCCACGTTAGATATCTTTACTGATTTCATCACTGACTACTGCTGCAGCAGTCTTGGAATGGCAGACAGGCCGCATTCATCTCAGTGGGTATTCCACAGTGTCAAGCTTATGGATCACATTAGTAACGCATCCAAAATCGAAATTTTCCTGACCAATTATACCCTTTATTTCTTGAATAATAGTAGCACTTTTTCTTGCTGATTTTTTACAACCTAGATAGATGCTCTCTATTGACTAATGCATCAAAGCTTTTGGCAGCATCCACTGGTAATTGTATCTCTGTTATTGTTCCAAAGTCCTTAACTCTCTTATTTTAGCCATCGGTATTAAATGTAGAAACATAATAACTTGGTTTCTCTTTAACTAAATATTTTTTTAAATCAAATTGTCCAGTAGAACACAAATGTTACATCGTCCTGGCATTATAGTCACCAGAGCTACCCAAGGCTCTAATCTCAATTTGTTCCATGGGCAATGACTTCTCCATATAATTGTCCCAAAATTTCTGCGTTAACTATGTGGTGATTATTAATTGTGTTCCTGGTGAAACTTTTTTTGTCATTATCATCCTTAATAGTATCACACAGTTTGAGATCTATTGTGGCATCTTGCTGATTATTTTACACCAAATTTTATTAAAAGGGGTTATGCCATCACTGTGAATTAGATTTACAAAATTGTTCTTCATTGTTAGTGGAGTTGTGCCTTGCTGCTGATATACCAAGGAAAGGTTAGCCCAGAAAATGTTAGTGTATTCTCCTCAAAATCGCATTAGACACCATTTTTCTCAGTGATTTCGTTCTGATGTGGATGTCATAATTTTGATTTGGCAATACTGTGGTGTGAGCTAATACCACCAGTGATCTGAACTAAAAAGGCAGCGAACTTTATTCTCCATAGGATGTAGTAGTATCCAATCTGACAGTTCCATATTCCTTTAGGTGCTCCAAATCTTGAGAAATCTTTATGTTTTCATAAGAATAGTTAAAATGATATATATAGGCGCTCCACTGTCAATTATAGTCCGTACTCTTTCTAAGTTAAACATAGTGTCCACTTAAATATAATCCAAGTATTGTAATAAAGTTTTTACTGAGTGAATTTCAACATTATTTGCAGATTTTAGCATATAATTAGTTGTACAAGAATCAGAAAATGATTTGTTGATCTCTCTAAAGGGAAGATAAAAGTTCAAATTTCCAGCTTTCATCTTGAGCAATTACTAAAACTTAAGGAGAATAAAACTTTCAATGAACATTAATTGGTAAAATTTGGGATTTGTTTTCTCTCTTTGAATAATACTTTATTTGGCTCCTTTGTTCAACTGCACAGGTTTCTTGCTTGTGCGTTTGATGATTTGGTTATTATATAATATAATGGCATAGATAGTATGAAGACTGCTATTCTAGTTGAGCTGATGGTCAAAATAAAAATCAGATCCAACTCAACCTATGCTTGTTCTAATGTTGACTTCTTCTGGAATGCTAGGACTTCTTCCTAATTTCTTCTGGTAGAACTTAACCTGAGATATGTTTTGAAGGTTCTTAGTCCTTCTCATCATACAGTGTACGCAGAGATCAACAAAAAATAAAGACAAATAATCTCCTTGTCCTTCAAACTCTAATCACAAGAGCAAATAGTTTAAATTATAAGCTATATATTAAAAATTTGATATTCAATCAGATCTGCTTTATTATATAAAATCAGGGGTAAAAGTTATTGGGAATTTTGCACACAACTTTTCAGTTGGTGTCTCAATTTGATACAGCAATCATCACAGATTAATTAATCCTCCAGGGTCGCGCAAAACGATGATCTTCCTCATTAAATTAGTTAAGTTCTCTCCCCTGCTCAGCAATGACCTCTTCTGAGTTTAAACGAGGAACGTTCCCCAACATCTTTAATCAATTCCCATTGACTTACTCTTATTTGGTAACAAGCTTTTTAGATAATAAAACTCTTATCTATAAATAGCATATTGCAATCCAGAAAAGATTAATTCAAAAATTGCTTTATAACGGGTGTCATTACTCTCCAGATACCTGCAATCCACTTAGTTGATCAACAACTAAACCTGATAAATTCCTACAAGTCAATTAAGTTATCATTAATGAAAACGACTCCCTGAATGTTTTTCTATTGTAGAACATCTGAATGAAACCCTTAATAATTAAGCAGATCTTAATTTGCAGATCAATAAATATATACAGGAATATCTCTAAACAATAGTTATTATATTTAAGATCAATAATATAACATCTAATAGCGGGATGAATCCCCTAATGGACAAGCATATTAAACATAATTGATGAAGCTAGGTAATGTGGGCAAAAATCCCAACAGTAATTCCGCAGTGCTTTTAGCAGCTCTGTTTTATCTTCTAACAGATAAACATTTGACTGAACAACTTCTACAATTTAAAGGTCTATCCTACATGCCTTATCTTGGGTGATTGCATTTAAATCCAAATTAACTACCTGTTAAAGAGGATCAGGCGTATCATCATTCACTAATAGATCAGAATTATCCTAATCATCTTAGAATATGTCAGGGGTAACATGATTGATCACAGTGCTAGACGTTCCATATCTAGAATGCTGGCCCTATTTGATATCCTAGCCAGTTTCTTCTATTTAGCATGAACTAGAGCTACTTGCCCTTAGGCTTCTTGTTCTAAAATTTTGCGACTACATGACCAAAAATTCCACTAGGTTGGCAGCAATCTTTTACTTACCCACTATCTCAGTTTTTAGGGTTTTCTTTAATATGACTTGATTCTGTAGAGCCTTATTAGGCTCAAAGAACTTTTTATATTCTGAATTATTGCAGGAACAGCTTTGAAAGTTCAGTAAGGTGCTTTATTTATTGCACCTAACATCTTGAGATACTCCACTATCTGTGATGTGGAAGTTTGGTTTGCAATCACCAAAAGTATAGAGCGGTGCAAATCTCTGTAGGCCTTAAGTGCCATTTGCATTCTATCCGTTCATTGCAAATTGAAAGAATTTTCATGCCAGCCAGAAAATGTGCTTCCTAGTATAATTAGTATGTGAAACTATTTAAGGTTTTTTCCTTCTTAGATTGATTTCCCATAAGCTCTTGTTTACATCAAGCCATAAGCACAGGACTAATAAACTCAGTCATGATTGTTTCTTTGGCGTCGCTGTATGTCCAATAGTCCCCATTTAGATGGACAAAATAGGTTTTAACTTTCTGTGTCTAAGCAGTTCATCTCAGTTACTGTTTTTTATCAGTCACCTTTAAAGATAAATCACAATTTTGATAAACATAATATCACCAGTTTTTTATCCTAGTGAAAATAAGTAAATTTGGTTTATTCCAAGATTCTTTGTTTCTACTGTGGATGAAGATTCCAGCTCAGAAAATCGATTAATGGTAATAGTATCTTTGGGGTCATCTCTGAAATTGCAGCTAACGCTCCAAGCATATTTGTCATAGTTTCACTTTCTCAGTAGAACTTTTTCATATCTCTTTGTCTGCTTAGTTTGCTTCCATCTGGGCGCAATCACAAATTGTGATTTTTGAGTTCATGTAAGCATTTCAGGATTTGATGTACATCTTTATAAATCTGGTAAAGCATTCTCTATCCACTTCCCTTTCAGTTTTATAGAACAGTAACTCTTTGATTACATGTGTCTCCTTCCATTCAAGCAGGCGACCTTTCCAAAATGATTGTCATTAAGCTTCACTTCTTGTTTTCTTTCTTCCTAGGCTTCCACAACACATTTATACAAATGAGTTCGATCAGCTTGTTATATTGAGTTCAGATTATTCTTGTTTGAAGTTTACAAATCCTTCCACAGCTTCAGAAGTTTGTCTTTCTACAACATTAGGCTGAACTTGCTCTTGTAACTTTGGCCTAGAAATCAACTACACTGTAATAAGTATCAAATGTAAACTCTTTTTGTTTACTGCACAGGTTAATGTGTGCGTTATATAGATCATTGATATAAGGATAGGGATTGTTGAAAATAGAGAAGAATATTGTCTTACTGAAATCTTCACAACTAAATTGAGTATGCCCTCAATGCTAGATAGGTTCTAACGCTCTAACTTCTGATACTTAAAGGTAGTTTTGGAAAAGAAACCTTTCCCTTACATTATTCCTTCCTACTAAGTCAGAAACACTTGACAAGGGACCCTATCCCTTCAATACTAATCCTTAGAGTCTTAAAGTGACAAATAGACAAGAGAAGGCTTTTCCTCTTTCACTTTAATCACAAAAGAACGCAACAGAAATTATAAATTTATATTATGTTATTCCAAGTTAACTTTTTTATTTTTTTTAATAAAAACAAAGTATTTATATAAAGGAATCCAAAGCACAACTATTTTGTTGGTGTCTCATTAGGAATGACATCTATTGCTGATATACATAGCCTCAGGAGTCATACAAAAACGATAATTACTTCATTTGTCTATTCAGACTCCACAGCCAACTAGAACATAACCCCTCCTGGTTTGAGTCTCTGAAGAATGTGTCCCAACGTTTTCACTCAATCTCAGTGAATAATCTTTATTAAGCTAGCAACTCGCTTAGGTAATAAACTTTCTTACATACTAACACCAATTAGTGTTAGATAATATGTTGACCTGCAAGTTTTTGCTAATTAAAGTGCTGTTAACGCTCAGCAACTACCAATAACCCTTATTTATTGTAGTCAAATTCCATTTATTTAACATCAGATAATTATTTTATTAATTGTTAGATTAATAATCAACACAATCCGTAAACATTGTACAGAATCCTCCCAATGGAACATCAATAATTCAGCAAAACTAAACATGTTGAATAAATAATTTCATATAAGGAATTATAACCAGCAATAAATACTATCTTATATGATTTTTTTTAGTACTAGATGGTCCCACTATCTTATATGATAACTGCCACAAGTTTGGATTTTTTAATGTAAATTATCTCCAGAAGATAAGATAATATTATAATTAATTAAGTTGGATGTTGTGAGTATACTAAAATACCAAAATCATACTGAGGATATAGCACCTTTTACAGATCTCTAAAATGAACCTTTTGGAATGGTTGCAATTCTTATAAAAGCAAAGGATTAATCAATCAGAGCTTAAATAACTCGCTGATCAAATAAGTTGAAGAACAGCTTTGAGAAAACCGATTGTATAAAATCTTTCAGATATAAAGCGCTCATCAGACCCTGAAGACCCTTAATAGATTCTTCTATCTTATGTTTAAGAAGATGCTATGTTCATTCTCTTCATTTACAAATTACTATAATACAGAAGAGTATTAAGGATAGAAAGTCAGATCTTATCATTTCTTCCTCTAGTAGTGAATAAATTCTACAATGCTTTTTTATTATTTCCCGCTCAATTACAGTCAGAAAACGCAAGGTCATAGTTAATACTATGGTGGACTCTGGAGCCACAGGAGGCTGAATTGATTTGAAATTCGTCCAGGATTTGGACTTTAAAGTACTATAGCTCACTATCATGAAAATCTAATATACCTATGATCAAACTTTTTCTGCACGAACCTATGTGCTTTATTATCCATGAGTATGAATTTATACAAACTTTCCAATACTACCATAATTATTATAGCAGGTGATTTTGTTAGAAAGTTATTAGTGCCACCAGTCAGTGAGTTTTAAATTTAAGTAGAACATGCTTGCATTCACCTCTAATTCTTTTACAGGTGAAACAACCCCACTTCCCACATTGACAACAGGAATTGTAATGGTGTCAGATGTGGAGTATTATTTTACTAATGTTTTGCCTGAGTTCCTTCTTTGCCTCTTATTCTCTTCCCTTTTAAGCCAATTTTTAATTTGAAGGGCTTTAATCATCTGAAAAGCCACTCATAATTTTATCTGAGCTTTCAGCTGACGGGTGACTTCATCAATATCAATTTTTCTTATATCCCTACAGGGATAAAGATTACCAAGCGTAGAAGACCTATATTGATGATATGGTAAAGAAGGGCTTTATGGTCAATTACCTCTCACACGTTTCACCTCCAGTATAGTTACACAGAAAGATTTAAATATAGAACTTTGTTAAATTACTTACACTTTAATGATGTTAAAGTTCCAGATCCATATCCCCTACTTTTTGAGGCTTTAATTGCCCAGGAATTCAAAGTTCAAAGTGTTTGTTATTAACATTGACTTGAGAGTGCTTTCCACCAATTTTGGGTCAAGTTTGTCCAGAAATGGGTGAAAGCGATGCACCAGAGTCATAATATTTATGTTAAAGATTCTGTCCTTTGGTTTAAAGAATGTATAAGCTGTTTTTTAAAGCCACATTGATGACGACCTGGAAGATTTTAGACTTTCATTCTAATAGCTTACTTTTATGACATCTAAATCTACTCACTAGCGCTGAACAGCATGGTAAGGTCTTGATAGTTGTAACAGCAGAATTCCAAAAATTTGGTGATGTTGCTAATTCATTTTAATGTGAATTCTATGAAAATGAAATTCCATTCCTGTGTAACTTGATATTAAGCTATGGCCATAAGAGAGACATCTAAATTATATGTCATCCACTTATGGCCCAGTCCGGTGATGTAGAAACAACTGCATAGCACCCTAGATTTAATTATTATTTAAAAGTTAATACCAGCCATTCTAAGTTTTGCTACGCCCCTTTAGCCCTCTCATCAGTAAAATATTTCTAAATTAAATTCCAATATTAGCTGACGTTTTTAGCAATAAAGGACGTTTTTCCCACTATGCTGTCTTTTGTATGTTGATAAACATAGCGCTTTATTTTAGATGTGACGCCTCTGGTACTGAAATTGTTCCGCCCTTTTAAGTTTGAATATAATGGGTGGGAAATTCCTATGGCTTACTTTTTTGGAAAATTCTGTGTTATAGAGTGAGCATGGGCCATCTACAATAAAGATTTTTGCTGTCATATCTTAATTGTTAACGCATTAGTAGAGCCTTTTACAGAGTGCTAAAACAACATGTTGTGTGCAAGGATCGTAAAACACTTTGTAAATATTTCAATCTCTAAAAGTTATTGCACTTGCAACCCTAGAACTCTTTGGTATTTTCTTAGTTTTAACTTTGATTATGAGTTTGATAGAGGGTCTACCCATATCTGCAATATATCTCAGTTGTAATCCAATTATGGGGTCTGACCTTAGTGCAGACTCTGAGTAAGTCACGCTGATTTCTCAAGAGCACGTTTAACCCCACTATGCAAAAGATAAATCTACAGTCGCTCCATTGCCACTAAATTCTAAACCCAATCCTAAGTTGTCAACTCCTCTGTTTACCTTCCGCTGTTTCATCTTCTATCAGTGATGTAAGTTCATTTGTACCTGCACTTAATACATATTAAGCTAGACATATCATCTCCTGATGCTGTGTTAGCTTCTAAAGTTTCGATTTTGAAGGACTTGACCTTTTGATTAAGATTTATGCTTGCAAAGCTCCATCTGGATGGTATTCCCAAAAGGATACAATAATATAAGTCTACGATTGAGTTTGGGTTATCTCTAAACCGCATTTCAACATCATAAGGGAACATCACGATTCCCACTATAAGGGTACTCTGGACTAAAGAAGTGCGTTAAGTTATTAAAACTGATATGATATAATGAACTCACAAAAGTATGATCCTACCCATGAAAGGGCTGCATAACTTGTGTGAGTTCCAAGTCTGATAGGACAGGTTGTAACAGTACTTTTCACCCCTGTTATCAAGCCGCAGGCCTTTAGACATCACTTTCTTTGTGAAATTGAAGAGAGTTTATAAGTGTCTTAGTATTATGAAACAATCATAGCAGTTGTTAATTGTTTCACTAAGTATTCTATATTATCCCTTGTTAGACTACAACAACTGAATACATGGAGCGGATGTTAATATCATATTTAATTTTTTGGGGGCGCCGGAGGAGGCAATCAGTAACAAAGGGCCTCAGGCTACCTCAAGATTCTAGCAGGCTTTTTAAGACAAACTTAATATATTGCCATTAAAATCATCAACATATCACCTTCAAATGACAGCCAAAATTGGACAAATAAATCTATTTTAAGTGAAGTAACTCTGCTGTTATGGTACAGCTTCTCAAGACACAGTAAAAGGCTCAATCCATTTATCCGAATTTCTTAAGCTAATCCATTTATCTCTCAACAGTGGTATTGCTGATGTACATTAGCTTGGTTTAAAACCTAACCTTCAGCATTGGCCAGTAAATTTTTAATAAAATCCCAGTAGCAGACAAAATTTTCTGCAATTATCATTAATATGCACAAACATCATTAAACTAGTTGACCAAATCACCCAACAACTCTTAATAGTTGTTGATAGAAAAAGAATTGAAGCACTTAACTACCAGATAGGTGACTTAGTAATGTGGGGATCTGATAACCTTTACCTTTAAGTCGCATGACAAAGTTTGGCTTGTATTTGATTTAGGTCATTTCCTGTCAGCCAAGTTTGGATACTGGTTTTTGCCATGTGAATTTTCTAGAACACTGGGAAATCTAAAATTACAATCACAATACATTCTTTTCCCCACTAAGTAACAAAAGCATATGGAGGTAGAGCCATTATGGTTTAGAGTGCACCAGAATTTAAAGTAGAGCAGATCTTGAACTTATATAGAGTTGCATGCGGTTAGGTTTATTTAGTACTAAGAAAAGAGTAACTATCTAATCTGAACTGTCAACCCCTTCCAAGGATCAGGTGAGCTTTCAGATGTTAATTAAGGAGTTCCATAAGGCTAACTCAAAGGCAACACCACCTTCCTTACTAAAGTCAGCGGCCATGCAGAAATTAAATTTCTAATCCCCTACAAAAACTAATCTCTGGTGAATGCCCTGAAGGGGGTAGGCCTCGTATTTTTAGGAAAGTTAATTCAAGGCATATGGCTCCATCTATCAAGCTGAATTTGGTCATTCACTCTTTCAGAATTAATACGGGCTTAAACCCTGAGACTATGCCTCTTACCCATATTGCTGTCCAAGGCATACCTAATACATGAGATGTGTACCTTCTGCTCCCTTCTTTCCATGTTAATCACCGAATTTACTTCAATGACTAAGCCTAAACTAGTTTTTAAGTCTGCAGAGTAATAAATGAAAAAAATTAAACAACCTACTTAGATTTATTAAGTTTAAGATTA